>RCUC01016468.1:0-59787 GCA_003697995.1 Taxidea taxus jeffersonii
ATAATCATTTATTAATCTTTTAATGTGAACCAGCTTGTTATAAAGATACTGGCATCTCTGTTTTTCTGCATAATAATTGGGATTAATCTGCTTCATCTTCTGATATTCTAGAGAGATTTTCTTATTAACATCTTGATATTCTTTTGAGTCTGGAGAAAGGTGCTTCCTCTTTGAGTCTAGGTTAATAAATACTCTAGATAAAGTCAGCATCTTGGCATACAAGCCCTGATATTCATCATATTCTGCTCTAAATTCCTGCTCATACTGCCGACGTTGCTCAGAGGAAACTATTGCGACGTACTTGGCCAGAGAATCCGGGAGCCCGGATGCTGCACTAGTCTCCCCGGAAGCAGTGCACACCTCTTGAGCTTCTTCGGAGCCTGGCTTTGCACCTTCACCTTGTCTTTCTCGATCTGTCTCCTGTCTCCCCAACACCTCAGTGTCGTCCTCTCGGCCCTTTGCTTCGCGTTCAGCGAATGTATACTCAGACTTCTTATCAGACATCAGGGGTTTTGTCTCCATAGGCTCTGGGTATGTCATTTGAATTGAAATCGAGGGTACTGTTTTCAAGGGAGGACGTTTAGCCCTCCGGCTCCCTGAGATTTGTGTATTTTGACTAAAGCTGGCAACACGGGGACCTGGAGTCCCAGGTCTCTCTGCATCGCCCCAAGATTTGCTGCTGGAATGTGCAGGCTGAGGCGGCCGTGAAGAGGGAGGGTGGGCAGTGGGCAGCGGAGGACGGATGGAAGAGGCAGCCGCCTCAGGACGTCCCGAGAGCCCTAAAGCAGATCTTGCACTGCTGTTAATCAAACAGCCATTCGGTGTTGACTGTATTCCGGTTGTGAGGCGAGATATTCTAACTTTTCTCCTCGACAAATTAATAGCTGCGCTAGAAAGTTGTTCCTGAGATGTTTCAGCTCTCCTACAACCTACGGAAGATGCTGCGGAATTGGTACCCGTTGCATTCTGTAATGCATCTACTTTTCTGGAAAGCACCAACTCCAGTGACTGCCTCTCTACTTCATTATACCCTGGCCAGTCTTTCTGGAGCTCCTTGAAGACGTAATCCTTTAAGGTATATGAGAAATCCTGGGTATTCAGATCGGCTACTTGGTGCAGAATTTCTCCAAGGGAGTTCTTGTCGTTTTTGGTAATGCCATCTTTCTGCAGTCGAACGAGTAGCTCAGGTTTCTTGTAGTCCTTCAGCGCCAGCAAGTGAATCACCCTGTCCCTGTACGACCTCATGTGGACACTGCTAGCAACTCTTGACTTTCGAATTGTGTATGCAGGGTTCATAGGAGCTGTTCTTTTTCTCTCGGGCACTGGATCTGGGTTGACTTGAGGTGCTCTCCGAACCGGCATTCTTTTCTCTAAATATGGTTTTCGAATAGTTTTCCATTTGTTGCTGCTTCCTTCCTCTGCCTGGATCCTTCCTACTTGCGTCATCTGGTACGAGTCGGTTGCTTTACACATCATGTTATCCTGCATCAAGCTCAGGCAACCAAACTGTGAGGGGCTGTAGCTTGAGACAGTTTTGGGGGTATCGTCTTCATGGTTGTCTTTATTCACATCTGACAACAAAAGGTTAAAGTCGTATACATCAGTGGGTGAATCGTCAGGGGGGGTTTTGATAAGCTCTCGGAACTCTTGGAAATGAAGAGAAGCTTGAGGGCACCCTGTGTTCTCATGGTTGTTGTAAGAGTCGGCTGCCCAAACGGCCGGTCCGGGAAGCTGCAGAGGCAGCACAGTGACATTGTCCTGCCTGGGCTCTAAGCCATCTGCTTCCTTTACTGCCACCTCTCCTTCCTTGTTTACCAGTTTCCCCAGTGCTCTGCCTTCAAAGGCTGCCATATAGTCATATCTGTGAAGACCAAAGTTCAAACGGTAAAATACTTCAGAAAACGATAACTCTCCTTGGCAATAAAAAAAAAAATGTTACTGCTATCATTTCTAAAACTGTAACTCTAAAAGAGTTTTCCCAACAGAACAAAGGCAAGAAGTGCTTCGTTGAGATAGAACCTGGAGAGGTAAAGCTGGTTACAAAGATCTTAATCACTTTCCAATGTTCTCCCATTCACATCGTAGTCCGTCTTTAGGAGAAACTCTTACCTTAACTGGAAAGTGCTTAATTAGTCTCTGAGCTCAGTGCATAAAAGTCATCTCCTCCCAGTAAACCCAACATCAAGCTGGGGTACTTGGTGAGGGGACTAATGAGGCGGTAGAAGCTTATGGAAACGAGAGGAGAAGGCTTCCACACAGCATGACTAGAAGCCCTCCTTGCATTTAATCTCACACGCAAGTGGGGTGTTGAGTCCTTTCTGGGACTGGAGCTTGACCCATCAACCACAGCTCTCATTTTGTATTTTGTATTCATTTTGTATTGACAGTGTGTAAAAGCCAGATGCTCTCCTAAAGCCTACATTCTTGTCATGCTTTTCTGCACATCTCACATCCACCCATTCTCTCATACCACAGCCACTGTCTTAATTTAGGCCAAGAACATCTTAGCCAATATGACGTACTCTTCTTTACTTGATTTCTTGCCTCCAACCTTTTCTTGTTCTAGACCATATTCCAAATTATCAAAAATGATTCCAACCAACTATGCTTTAAAACAATTGATGGTTCCCACTACTTAAAGAATAAAATTAATGAAAAGGTACTCAACATCACTAATTATCAGGAAACACAAATCAAAACCACAATGACCCAGAATGTTAGAATGGCTATGATCAAAAATAGAAGAAATAAGAAGAGCCGGTAAAGGAAAGGGAATGCTTGTATACTGTTTATGAGAATGTAAGTTGGTGCAGCCACTATGGAAAACAGTATGGAGAATCCTCAATCAGTTAAAAATAGAAATACCATTTTATCCAACAATCCCACTTTGGGATATGTACGAAAGAAAGAGAGAGAAAGAGAGAGAGGAAGGAAGGAAGGAAGGAAGGAAGGAAGGAAGGAAGGAAGGAAGGAAGGGAAAGAAAATGAGATCTCAGTTATCTCTACTCCCATGTTCATTGCAGCACTATTTACAATAGTCAAGACATGGAAAAAAAAGTGTCCACCAATGGATGAATGGATAAAGAAGATGTGATATGCTTATATTCAACCATGAAAAAGAAGGACATTCTACAACTTGTGACAAGGATGGACCTAGAGGGCATTATGCTAAGTGAAATAAGTCAGAGAAAGAAAAATACCATAACCATATGATATCACCTATATGTTGAATTTGAAACAGTGAAACTCACAGAAACAGACTAGAATGGTAGTTACCAATGGCTGAGGAGGAAAAATGGAGGTATTAGTCAAAGATATAAACTTCCAGTTATAAGATGAATAAGTTCTCGGGATCTAATGTAAAGCACAATGGTTATAGTCATAGTACTGTATTTTATAGCTGAAAATTGCTAAGTGAATAGATCTTAAATGTTGTCACCACCAAAAAGAAATGGTCATTTGATGATATGATGCAGGTGTTAGCTAATGCTATGGCAGTAATTATTTTGCAATATATAAATGTATCAGATCAACATGCTGCATACCTTAAACTTACACAATATTATACATCAGTTCTATTTCAATAAAGCCAGAAAAAGGAAGAAAACTTTAAAACACTTTGGTGTGACATATGAGACCCTTCTTATTCTGGCCCCAACCTACCCTAAACTTTGTGCCATGTATCTAAATGCTACATTGATCTACTCTTTTCTGAATATGACCGCAAACTTTTCCTATGGCAGCCTTTCACTTTCTACTCTTTTTACTTTCTACTTTACTACTTTATTAGTGAGTCTTTCTACTCACTAATGTTTCCCCCCCCCCAGATATGTGCTTGCACTGCTCCTTTATTCAGAGTCCTTGCACAACCATTCTAAAATAGTAAGACATGCACCTACCCACTCCAGTGCTCTCTTTCTATGTTATCACTGGAAATTATGTTACATAGATCTGCTTACTTAATGTAAGTCACCCTTGCCAGAATATGAGCTTACTGCAGGCTTGGATTTTATCCATCGTCTGCACTGCCGTATCTCCAGTGCCTAGAACAGTGCCTGGCACACACACTAAGTACTCAGTACATATTATTTGAGCAAATAAATACATCAGTGTATTGATGTTTGTGGAAGAATGAATAAGAGTACTTTTGCATTTCTCCCAGAAAAGCTATATTATTGTCACATCAAGAAGTTATATTAAATCTGTTAATGTCCGAGAAATGTTCTGTTCTTTAAGATGTTTTTCATGATTCTATTAACTTCTCGGTATATTTGTATTTTAACACGTGAAATCACTGCTGCAGAGAGAATGCAAAATACTTCTGCAGAAAACCAATGACCTGCTGAAGTACATTCAGCAATGTACTGTTCTAATGTTCGCACAAATGCTTGGTTTTATTCTTCCTGGAGACCTTGAGTAGACACAGGAAGAAATCATATATCCTTCAGTATGTTTAAGTCTGCAACCTCTGGGAGAATAAAATATTTCTATGGTACTCCTGTGCCCAGTGGAAATAACAACAACAAAATATTCATTAACACAAGACTGGGAAGTGGGACACATTATGACAAAAAGTATACAAAATGGTATTGATAGACATGAAAAAAGACTTGAGGACATGAAGAATTCATGATTTCTGAAAAGAAAACGCCACACTCTAAGAATGCCAAGTGTTTTTTAAATTACCAAATGCATTTAGTACAATTACAATAACAAGCTGAGCAGAATTTTTTTCTTTAAATATGTCAAAACTATTCTAAAATTCAACTGCAAGGAGGAGAGCACGACAGGGGGTTAACCCTACCTGGTATTATCACATATAGAATAAAGGGAGTCAGGAACTAGCATTAGAAGAGATTGAAAGTCAATGAAAATGAAAAGATACCTGAGACACAGAGCCCAGGGTTTAAACAGATGATTTTTTAAAGACTTTATTTATTTGAGAGAGAGAGAGAGGAGCCAGTAGGGAGGAGAGGGAGAAGCAGGCTCCCCGCTGAGAAGGGAGCCTGGACCCAGAGCTTGCAAGGACCATGAGATCATGATATGCCACATTATAGAATGAATTTCAAGTACACAGAAGAATTAAAATATGAAGCCATAAGACAACAAAAGACTTGAAACTTGAGAGTAATAGCAACAATCACATAGAAAAATATGAGCATAATCTATTGCACACAAAATAATTATCACATAGGGACACCTGGGTGGCTCAGTTGGTTAAGCGGCTGCCTTCGGCTCGGGTCATGATCCCAGCGTCCTGGGATCGAGTCCCACATCGGGCTCCTTGCTTGGCAGGGAGCCTGCTTCTCCCTCTGCCTCTGCCTGCCTCTCTGTCTGCCTGTGCTCGCGCTCTCTCTAACTAATAAATTAAAAAATCTTTAAAAAAATTAATTATCACATAAAGAACACTCAAATTTTATCTCATCAAACCCCCAAACTGGTATCAAAATAAACAAGGCTTGAAGAATAACACTTGATTTCTCTGTCTGGCGACACATAGGATGATATCACAATCGTTATTTGTTTGCATGGACTTTAAGAAAAAGTTATTTGATCAAACTGTTGAACACTATCCTAACTTTCTGATTAATACAATATTAATATCATGATAATAATAATAATATAATAAATTATATTCCAACAAAATCGAATATCTCTTCTAAATTATCTAGTTTGCCATGTTGTACCATGAAGAGGTGTTTATTTCAAAGGCACTATGTGACTGGATGGAAATAACAAATAAAATGACTACACAACTAATATATTTTGAAAGGTCATCAGACAATTGCTGTCCCATTTTGGCAAGCCACTCATAAATCTACCTGGCTCTCTAGCAAATGCTGATGCACTTACAATGACAAAACATGATTAATCCCTCTCAAAGTAATACACAGTTGACCCTTGAACACAGGGGTTAGGACTGCCAACCTCCTACACGGTGAAAAATCCACATACAACTTCTGACTCCCCGAAAACTTAACTACAAAGAGCCTACGGTTGACCAGAAGCCTTACCAATAACGTACTGGTTGATTAGCACACATTTGTATATGTATTATATACTGTATTCTTATAGTGAAGTAAGCTATCAAAAAGAACATTGATTAAGCAAATCACAAGGAAGAAAAGGTATATTTACAGTCCTACACTGTACTGATCAAAACCAAAGCCAAGTATAAGTGGATCCACACAGTTCAAAGCTGTGTTAAGGGTCAACTGCACTTACTTCTTATTCCACGTTAGTAATACTTCAAAACCTGCCTTTGACCACTGAGGTCACTCCGCTCAAACGAATGAGCCCACCAACCCACACCCTCAGGGCTACCCTGCGTGAGAGAGCAGGAGGCACAGGGAGCCGCGAGGCCCGGGGTCCTGTATCTCACTGAGACCCGCTCTCTAGCCCGCTTGCTGGCTTTGTCGTAAAACATAGTAACCAGTTAAATCCAATTTGAGTCACTCTTGCCTCTTGAGGTCTGGCCTAAGTTAGAACTGATTCTCCCACTTCTCACCTATCCATTGTTTTGGGTCATCATCCAAACCACAAGCTCCAAGGGAGCTCTACTCTCTGCCGTGTGCCCGCACACTGCTCAGAACTTCCTCTGCTCTGCCCACCTCCCTACCTACTAGAACTCTGACATCACAGTTAGCAGTGTTCTTGAACATTCTCCATCTCTAAATTTAAAGTGCAATTCAACTTTCCCCAAGGATGCTACTTTATCTAGAGCTCTCTCCAAAGAAACCCACTTGTTTTCTCTGACTCTATGTACCTCAGGGTTGATACATATATGCCAGGTGCACATATGTTCACGTGTGTGCTAACATTAATGGCTTTGACAGGCAACATTCCCCCTAAAACTTGAAAGCACAGACTTGCATGTATTATGTTCATGGTTTTAGTATCTACATGTTCTGATTAGAGATGAATCTTGTTCTTCAGGTGACTGTAATGCTTCTTGATTTTTCTGATTCAATACTTTATAGCCTTATGGAATCATCTCTTCCATATTCTCGAATTTCTCCTCTCAGAATTGTCACAGTAATCTGCAGTAGTGCTGTGGTATGTTTTTCGGAGGCTACAACAAAACAGAATATAAGTCCACAAAGACAATGGAAATGCTCTCATTAAACCAGCATGTAGACTATGATTAATTTAACACTTCCCTTGTGTAGAAACCTTTTAAAGGGAAGATTCTGTTCCTATCTCCCTAACTCCCTGAAATCCCCTTATACATTATTCTGAGGTCCTTGTTTCTACTAAAGTCATGTTGATTTTTTTTTTCCTGTATGGCTTAGTAGAGAGAAAGAAAAGCCCAATATCAAGATCCGCCTCGGGGCCCCTGGGTGGCACAGTCAGTTAAGCATTTGCCTTCGGCTCAGGTCATGATCCCAGGGCCCTGGAATGGAGCCCCAAGTCAGGCTCAGCAGGGAGCCTGCTTCTCCCTCTCCCTGTGCTCTCTCTCACTCTCTCTCAAATAAATAAATAGATAAAATCTTAAAAAAAAGATCCCCCTGGAACCTGGAGATTGTAGCCACTCTTATATTTTGATTGATCTCCTCAACAATGGTAGTCATTTAACTTTTGATTTCCTTCCAAGTAGTTTTTTTCTTTCCATTCAGAACAGAATATTATAAATACATATTTTTTCAAATATTAAAAATACACTTTTTTCAAAGAACTGATAATAGTTCTAAAAAATCCTTGCTAAGTGAAATGCCATTAGGATTGAGCTTTTCACAGCCACATAATAACCCTAGTGAGGCCTGCCTAGCCCATTTTCAAATGGAATTTTGAGCAACTATAGGCACCCACTGTGAGCCAGTAAAGCCCAGCATGCATAGGGCCCATTGGGTACTTGCTGGATCAATGTAGTAACTCTGTGTTCTACCTTTTTTTTCCAAGTTTTTATTTAAATTCCAGTTAGTTAACATAGAGTTTAATATTAGTTTCCAAGTATAGAATTTAGTGATTCATCACTCACATACAACACCCATCACTCATCACAAGTCCTCTCCCAATATCCATCACCCATTTAACCCAAACCCATACCCACCTCCCCTCCAGCAACCCTCAGTTTGTTCTCTATAATTAAGAGTCTATTTTGGGGGCACTTGGGTGGCTCAGTCATTGGGCGGCTGCCTTCGGCTCGGGTCAGGATCCCAGGGTCCTGGGATCAAGTCGGGCATCAGGCTCTCCGCTCAGCGGGAAGCCTGCTTCTCCCTCTCCCACTCCCCCTGCTTGTGTTTCCTCTCTTGCTGTGTCTCTCTCTGTCAAATAAATTTTAAAAATCTTCAAAAAAAAAGAGTCTGTTTTGGCGTTTGCACCTCATTTTCTTTTATCCCGTACATTCATCTGTTTTGTTTCTTAAATTGCGCATATGATGGAATCAGATGGTATTTGTTTTTCCCTGACTGATTTATTTCACTTAACATAATACTCTCTAGCTTCATCCATGTCATTGCAAAATGGCAAGATTTCGTTCCTTTTTATGGCTGAGTCATATTCCTTTGTATTTCGATACCACTTCCTGTTTATCCACTCATCAGTCAATGGACACTTGGGCTCTTTCCACGATTGGGCTATTGTTGACAATGCTGCTGCTACAAACATCAGGATGCATGGATCACTTCAAATCACGATTTTTGTATGCTTTGGGTAAATACCTAGTAGGAACTGCTAGATCATAGGTAGTTCTATTTTTAACTTTTTGAGGAACTTCCAAACTATTTTCCAAAGTGCCTGTACCAGCTTGCTTTCCCACCAACAGAGCATGAGGGTTCCCTTTTCTCCACATCCTCGCCAACACCTGTTTGCTGTGTTGCTAATTTTAGCCATTCTGACAGGTGTGAGGTGGCATCTCACCGTGGTTTTGATTTGTATTTCCCTGATGATAAGTGACGCTGAGCATCTTTTCATGGGTCTGTGGGCCATCTGAATGTCTTCTTTGGAAACAATGTCTATTCGTGTCTTCTGCCCATTTCTTACCTGGATTATTTGGTTTTTGGGTATTGAGTCTGATAGTTCCTTATAGCTTTTGGATGCTAATCCTTTATCACATATGTCTTTGCAAATACCTTCTTCCATTCCATAGGCTGTCCTTCAGTTTTCGTTGATTGTTTCCTTCACTGCGCAGAAGCTTTTTACCTCGACCAAGCCCTAATAGTCCATTTTTGCTTCTGTTTCCCTTGTCTCTGGAGACCTGTCTAGCAAAAAGTTGCTGCGGCTGAGGTCACAGAGGTTGCTGCCTGTGTTCTCCTCTAGGATTTTGATGGTTTCCTCGCCCACATTTACATCTTTCACCCATTTTGAATTTATTTTTGTGTATGGTGTAAGAAAGTGGCCCACTTTCATTCTTTGGCTTGCTGCTGTCCAGTTTTCCTAACACCATTTGTTGCAGAGACTAGACAGTTTCCATTGGATCTTCTTTCCTGCTTTGTCGGAGATTAGGGGACCAGAGAGTTGAGAGTCCATTTCTGGGTTTTCTATGCTGTTCTATTGATCTTTGTGTCTGCTTTTGTGCCAATACCACACTGTCTTGATGATTACAGCTTTGTGATAGAGCTTGAGGTCCAGAATTGAGATGCCTCCAGCTTTGCTTTTCTTTTTCAAGATTGCTTTGGCTCTTCGAGGTCTTCTGTGGTTCCATACAAGTTTTAGGATTATTTGTTCTAACTCTCTGAAAACACGGGTGGTACGGTGACAGGGATTGCATTAAACATGTAGATTGTTTTTGGGTGGTATAGACATTTTAACAGTATTTGTTCTTCTAATCCAGGAGCATGGAATATCTTTCCATTCCTCTGTGTCATCTTCAATTTCTTTCACAAGTGTTTTTCAGAGTACAGATCTTTTACCTCTTTTGGTTAGGTTCATTATTCCTAGGTATATTATGGTTTTGGGTGCAATTGTAAATGAGCTTGATTCCTTGATTTCTCTTTCTGCTGCTTCATTACTGGTGTATAGAAATGCAACAGATTTCTGTACGTTGATTTTGTATCTTGTGACTTTACTGAATCCATGTAGCAGTTCTAGCAAATTTTTTTGGTGGAGTCTTTTGGGTTTTCTATATAGAGTGCCATGTCACCTGCAAATAGTGAAAGTTTGACTTTTTCCATGCCAATTTAAATGCCTTTTATTTGTTTTTATTGCCTGATTGTTGATGCTAGGACTTCTAGTACTATGTTGAAGAACATTGCCTATCCCTGCCTTGAATGTCATCATGAAGAGAGATCATATAATGTCTAGTGCTTGGTGCTTCGGCGTGTCTGGTGTGTACTGTGTGAGCTCTGCTGCTGTGTTTTGGCTGCTCTGTCCCTTAGGTCAGTCTTCCCAGAGTTTCTCCTTGCCTGCAGTGGGGAGTGTTTGGACCTTGGCCAGAGCATGGTGAGTTTTAAGTAGGTGTGCTCTGGTATTGCTAAGAGAGACTTGATGTTACTTCCACTACAGGTGAAGTTTGCAGAACACTGTGGTCCACGGACATGGTGCTTGTGGGTGCTTGTGCTGGCCTTCTGGGGAGAGGGGCCCACTGCGCTGCTCTTTAGGTACACTTGCTGAGAAAAATAGTCCCAGCAGAGTATACAGGGCAGGACTTGGAGTAAGCAGGTTAGGCAGCCAGTGTTGTCGCCATGCTTTTTACCGGAGCTAATGCATGCGCAGGGAGGGAAAGGAAAATGGCACCAGCCCACTACATTATCCCTGGACAGGGGGGAGTCTGCGATGACTGCCCTCAGGGAAGCACTTTCAGAGGAGCGAATAATTTTCCCTGGTGCATCACGGGCATTTTTCAGATCCCTGATTTCACACTGTCTGTCTCTGGGTCACTTACCTGCCTAGAGCAGCGTAGCACATTGTGGGCTCTACCCTGGCCAGGCCCGCTGACTCTGAGCATTCCAATCTTCAGAGACTTGCTATGGCAGGGACCTCTGCTGGTCCTCTGAGAAAGGGTCTCACTCTGCTGGGACTGAGGCAGTTTGACCCAAAAGGGCAGTCGTGCCAGAGCGCAGGGGCATGGGATCTGGAGCAAGCCAGCTAAATAGCCAGTGTCCCAGTTAGCTGCACTCAGAAGGTGTCTCGGCATCTGTGCTGAGGGGCACGTGAGGGAAATGGCACCTGCTGGCTCTTTTGTCCCCTGAGAGGCAATTCCATCTCTCACAGATGTGCTCCAAAAAGTACAGTCTCTCCCTCTGCCCCTTAGGTGACCCTCAGATGGTACCATCTGCCCCGGGGTTGTTTCCATATCTCATCTCCAGAACAGACCTGTGTCCTCCAGTCTCTAGCACAGAGAAGCCGAGGGATCTCTAAAACTCCAGTCTCTGAGCCCCACTGGCCGCAAAAACTCACAAAATTCAGCCCCTCTTGTTCTCAGAGCCAATGGCTTTGGGGACGTGTTCTCCTTGTGTGGACCCCTGTGTGCTCCACTCTCTCTCTCACCTTTCTCTGCAGCCAGGGTTTGCTCCCCTCAGCAGCCCCTGCAATTGTTTCTCCCCCAAAACACGCCTCCTACCTTCCTTGAAGTGGCCTCTTCTCTCGCTCTGGTCGTGCAGTTTTTTCTATCAGTATCAGTCCTCAGGTCAATTTCTTGAGTATTCAGAATATAATGATAGTTAGCTAGCTGTGTTAGAGGCATGAGGCAAGCAAAGGGTCCTCCTACTACACCAACATCTTAGCTCCCCCACTCCTGTGTTCTATCATTTTCAAAACTGTACATTCAGAAAGGACAATATTCTAAACAGTGAGTCAGTTTGGCTAGCATAACCTAAATTGACACAGTTTAATCTGTTTTGGAATTCTGGCTCACAATCACTCTAATATATTCTCTTAAAGTTCATCTTATGAGTTTTCATGAATTAAAAAATATCTTTAAATAAATATTTTTATGTTCTCTTTTATTTATTTGAGCAACCTCAAAGGAAAAGGATGTCTCTCCATAACCTTACCATAAGCTGGACCGATAAACCTGACCAGGATTATCAAAAAAGAAAGATTATACAGTATCAGTCTTTAGATCCTAATTTGATTAATTTTGTAGGTGTATATTATTCACAAGTTTCCTTCCTCTTTCCTTACAGTCACAGAGACAGAGCTTGAAAGGTCTTCAGTTCATTTTACACAACCTTCCTTTTGACAGCTAAAGAAATTGAGGTCCGGCAAGAGAGATATCCTAGATCACAGTATTTGCCAGATCTCAAGTTATTCTGCTGTTTGCCCCATGTTCTTTCCACTATACCAATATCCACATTTAAGGTGTGGGTGAAATCGGATAACGCCAGTAGATAAAGAAAGGGGCAGTCATAGAACTAGGATAAGAGAGTCAAGGTTGTAAATGGTTTAGAGTATTCAGCATGGAAAGAAGTCTACTCAGCTGATCATCCCAACTGCTCACCCTAAACTCACTATGATACAGAGTATGCTGTGTGCGCGGACCGTAGCAGTACTGAGAGTAGTACCAAGTAGAATGCGTTGTAGTAGTACTGGCTTTGCTATCCATGAGGACATCATAAAAAGCGTCACAGACCACTGGATCAACCAAACAATTATGTCATATCCAGTTCTGCCAGGATCAGAAGGACATGACCATCACTGGAGATGAAGTGGATTCATGGAAAACGTGACCCCAATATGTTTCTAAACAATGTAAATAAGTTTCTTCAACCTCAGTTCTTAATTTTGATGAAATTCTCTTTTGGGAGATCTCAAACATAATGCCACCACCAGCAATTTCCAGAAACAAATTACACGGAAATTAGTTAGGAAACATTGGGAAGATTAAGGACAGAACAGTGACAAAAATTAATCAATTGTGACTTTGCTAATTTGTGACTGGATAAATCAAATGACAGTTGTTAGAAACCTCAGGTTTCAAACTGAACTACATGTCCTGAGAGAAATTTAAGATGACATCTGTGGAAAAGTTCATTGAGGTTAGCTGAGTTTCATATAAAATAATCAATTCAATATTTTATATATAAAATGGAATAGAAATATATTGATATGTGCATGTAATTATTGACTTCTATTATTATCCCCACTTCATTTCCAGAGTTACTATTTATATTATGGGATGAAAACACAATATCGCAGAATAATCCCAGCTATTTAATTAAGGCAGACTTGGCTTTAAATTTTGACCTCAGTCCATATTAATTATCTTTCCTGAACTAAAAACTCTTCATCTATAAAATAAAGATAGTAACATTACCTCCCAGAAGGCATTTTTACATGGAATTTTTCAACAAATGTAACTGAACCATGATTGCAATCTAGATAACATCATTCTGACATCATCTCAGTTACTAAAATAAAAAAAGATATTAGAAAGGTCAGATATATAAGTACCTTGGCACTTCGCTATATTTGCCAATCAGGGTTTTATTAGTCTATGAAAATAACCTCTACATTTAAGGTGCCTCTGGACAATGATTTATTCATAGAACTTATTCCCAAAGTGTGGCCTACAGTCTTTTAGGGGTCCCCAAGATCTTTTCAGGGGATCTGTGAGGTTAAAACTATATTCTGAATAATCGTAAGTCATTATTGCCCTTTCACTGTGTGGATATTGGCACTGGTGGTGTGAAGGCAGAAGCGGACCAATACTGGTGCCTGAGCGTGAATTAAGGCAGTGGTTCCAAGGAAAAGTCAGTTTCAGGTAAGACTATCCTTAAAGAAGCAAGGAAAATAAATAATTTCATTAAATCTTGACCATGAGTTCATGACTTTTCAATACTCCATGTAACACATGAGGAGTACACATAAAACACTTCTGCATGTGAAAGTAGGATGGTTGTCTTAAGGAAAAGCATTTGTGTGATTGTTTTAGTTGCAAGGGGAATTAGCCATTCCTTTTCGTGGCACACATTTTAACTTGAAAATAACAACTGACAAACTATGCCTTTGTCAGATACAGGTAATTAGCAAACGGTTTCTTGGTAATGAGCAAAACACCCCTATCACTTCAAGAAAAACAACTGCCAATGATAAAATTCAAAGTCCTTAGTGAAAATTAAAATTTGGAAAAACTTGTATCCACCACAGTAAGTATAAAAGCTTCCTAATGCTTAAACTCTCTTTTGATGAGATTGGTGATATTAAGAAATATAATTATGCAGATATAATCCAAGTTTCTGCCCAATGGAAATGAAAACACAGATCCACAGATGTTAACAGGAGCTTTATCCATAATCAACCCAAAGTGAAAACAACTCAAACGTCCACCAACTGGTAAGCAGCTAAATAAATTACAGTACACCACTTCTCATGATAAGCACTGAGTAACATATAGAATTGTTGAATCACTATATTGTACACCTGAAACTAATAAAACACTGTGTTAATTATATTAGAATTTAAAAAACAAATAAATCTTTTAAAAATAAAATAAATCATGGTACACCAATATATCATATATATGCAATAGCATATTCAGCAATAAAAAGGAACATGTGGGGACGCCTGGGTGGCTCAGTTGGTTAAGCAGCTGCCTTCGGCTCAGGTCATGATCCCAGCGTCCTGGGATCGAGTCCCACATCGGGCTCCTTGCTCGGCAGGGAGCCTGCTTCTCCATCTCCCTCTGCCTCTACCTGCCACTCTGTCTGCCTGTGCTTGCTCTAACAAAAAAAAAAAAAAAGGAACATGTGATGGGCCGAAAAAACGACCTTCTAAAGATGTCCATGTCCTCGGGGCGCCTGGGTGGCTTAGTGGGTTAAAGCCTCTGCCTTCCGCTCGGGTCATGATCCCAGGGTCCTGGGATTGGGCCCCGCATGGGGCCCTCTGCTCAGCAGGGAACCTGCTTCCCCCTCTCTCTCTCTCTGCCTGCCTCTCTGCCTACTTGTGATCTCTGGCTGTCAAATAAATAAATAAAATCTTTAAAAAATAATAAAAAATAAAGATGTCCGTGTCCTAATCTCTGGAACCTATGAATATGTTACCTTACATCATAAAAGGAACTTGTACTTGTGAATAAGGTCAAGAACCTTGAGATAGGGAAATTATCCAAGATTATCCAGGCAGGCCAATCTAATCTCTTGGGTCTTTAAAAGCAGAAAACATTTCCTGGTAGTAGTCAGAGAGAACTGTGAAGATATAAGAAGGGTCAGAGAGATACGATGTTGCTGGCTTTGAAGATGAACAGGGGAAATTCGACCATTCCCTTACACCATACACAAAGATAAACTCAAAATGGATGAAAGACCTCACTGTGAGACAGGAATCCATCAAAATCCTAGAGGAGAATATAGGCACTTAACCTCTTTGACATCAGCCATGGCAATTTCTTTCAACAAACATCTCCAAAGGCAAGGGAAACAAAAGCAAAAATGAACTTTTGGGATTTCATCAAGATAACAAACTTCTGCACAGCAAAGGAAACAGTCAACAAGACAAAGAGGCAACCCACCAGAATGGGAGAAGATATTTGCATATGCATTACAAACAAAGGGCTGATACCCAAGAGCTATAAAGAACTTCTCAAACTCAACACCTAAGAAACAAATAATCAAGTCAAAAAATGGGCAGAAGATATGAACAGACACTTCTCCAAGGAAGACATATGAATAGCTTACAGACACATGAAAAAATGTTCATCATCATTAGCCATCAGGGACATTCAAATCAAAACCTCATTGAGATACCACCTTACACCAGTTAGAATGGCCAAAATTAATAAGACAGTAAACAACAAGTGTTGGCGAGGATGTGGAGAAAGGGGAACCCTCTTACACTGTTGGTGGGAACGCAAGTTGGTACAGCCACTTTGGAAAACAGTGTGGAGATTCCTCAAAAGAAACTAAAAATAGAACTACCCTATGACCCAGCAATTGCACTGCTGAGTATTTACCCCAAAGATACAGATGTAGTGAAAAGAAGGGCCATCTGTACCCCAATGTTCATAGCAGCAATATCCACAATAGCCAAACTGTGGAAAGAGCAGAGATGCCCTTCAACAGATGAATGGATAAAGAAGATGTGGTCCATATATACAACGGAATATTGTGCTTCCAACAGAAAGGATGAATACCCAACTTTTGTATCAACATGCACAGGACTGGGGCAGCTGGGTGGCTCAGTTGTTAAGCAGCTGCCTTCAGCTCACGTCATGATCTCGAGGTCCTAGGATCAAGCTCTGCATCAGGCTCCCTACTCACCAGGAAGCCTGCTTCTCCCTCTGTCCCTCCCCCTCCCACTCATACTCCCTTTCTCTCAAATAAATAAATAAAATCTTTTAAAAAACATCTGACTTCAGGGGCACCTGGATGGCTTAATGGGTTAGGCCTCTGCCTTCGGCCCAGGTAATGATCTCAGGGTCCTAGGATGGAGCCCCACATCGGGCTCTCTGCTCAGCAGGGAGCCTGCTTCCCCCTCTCTCTCTCTGCCTGCCTCTCTGCCTACTTGTGATCTCTCTCTCTGTGTCAAATAAATAAATAAATTTTTTTGAAAAATCTGACTTCAGGGGCACCTGGTTGCCTCAGATGGTTAAGGGTCTGCCTTCAGCTCAGGTCATGATCTCAGGGTCCTGGGATCGAGTCCCACATCAGCCTCCTACTCAGCCAGGAGTCGGCTTCTCTCTCTCCACTCCTGCTCTCTCTCTCTCACTCTTTCCTCAAATAAATAAATAAAATCTTTTGAAAAATAAAAATATCTGACTTCAAAATGTATTTTTCAGTTTGCATTTTCCATAGGGTAAATATCAGGAGATTAAAATCATATAAATAAAAGTTCTTTGGGGTTCTCAGTAATATTAAGTATGTAGAAAGTCCCTGAGCCCTAAAAGTTTTGGAATCTCTGATCTAGTAGCTATTCCAAACAGACCATTATATGTGAGAAGAAGAATAAATGTTTTTATCAGTTGTAAAATTATTTTTGTTCACTACTCCACTGCAAGCAGCAAGAAGGCAGGAAGATTACTGTGGTAATTTATCCCCGCAGTATCACCAGAACATAGCACAGAAACTGGCATATAGCTTCTACATTAATCTCCTACTGATGATGTAAGAAATTTCCACATACTTAATGGCGTAACACAACATAAATGTATTCCCCTACAGCTCTTAAGGTCTGAAGTCTGAAGTGGGTGTTACCAGGCTAAAATCGAGGTGTTGTCAGAGATACATTCCTTGGGAGGCTCTAGAACGGGATCTGTTTCTTGCCTTTGCCAGCTTCTAGAGGCCTCTAGAGGTTCATGGCCCCTTCCTCCATGTTCAAAGCCAGCAATGTACCTTCTTCAGATTTCTCCCTCTGATCTTCTATGTGCCTCTTCTGTTTTTACCTTCTGGTTATATTGGGCCCCACAAGGATAATCCAGAATAATTTCCCATCTCAAGATCTTTAACTTAATTACATCACCAAAGTCCTTTTTACTGTGTAAGGTGATATGATCCGAGAACCCAGGGACTGGGGCATGGATATCTTTCAGGAGTCATTTTTCTATATCACAATACAAATGCAATTTCTAAAAAAACTTCATTGAGAAACAATTTACATACCATACAAATCACCCTTTTCAAGGATACAACTCAATTGTCTTTAGTATATTCACAGAGTGGTACATCTAACACCGCAATCCATTTTAGAACATTCTCATCACTAAAGAAAAACTCCAGGCCCATTAATATCAACGCCTATTTCTCCCCAAACTAGAAAACACTAGGCAACCAATAATATACTTTGCCATTTCGAGTATTTTACAAAAATGAAATCATACCACCTGTGGTATTTTGTGCTGGCTTCTTTAACTTAGCATGTTTTTAAGGTTTATTAGTGGTGTAGTAAGTACCAGTACTTTTTCCTTTTTATGGATGAATAATATTATATCATATAGATATGCCACATTTTATTCGTTCCTCGAACAGATGATATTTGCATTATTTCTGCTGTTATCAAGATGTATGTACAAGCTTTTATGTAAACAGGTCTTCATTTCTCATGGGAATACACCTAAAGCTAACACTGCTAGGTCACATAGTAACTCCATTTTTAACTTCCTGAGGAACCACCAAACTGCCATCCACAGAAGCTACACAATTTTACATTCTCACCGTATGAGTATTCTAATTTTTCCACATCTTCACAACGTTTATTATCTGCCATTTTTATTACAGCAAGCCTAATGAATGTAAAGTAATATCTCATTATGATTTTCACTCACGTTTTCCTGATGACCAATGATGCTGAACATCTTTTCTTGTGCTTATTGGACATTTGTGTATCTTCTTTGGAAAATGTGTATTCATATCATTTGCCTATATTTAAATTAGGTTATTTTCTTTTTTTATTGAGTTATAGAGTGTTTTCTATTGTCTAGATTCAAGTTCCATATCAGATATAAGATTTGTGAAAATTTTCTGCCATTCTTTGCATTTTTTTAAGGTATGACAGGCCAGGTTACTTCATAGTAAAACTAATATGCCATATAAATCAATTTTTATGCCAAATTCTTAAAAGAATTTTTTAAATTGAATTGTCTAGAGGGAAAACAATTTATTCATGTGGCAGAAAGAGATAAAAGACAAGTAATGGAAATAAAAACTCTGAAACTGCTCCAATTCCAAAAATAAGATATTTGTAAAATAAGAAATTAAAGTTTATTGCTTGGAAAATATTCTTCACTTTTTAAAAAAAAGATTTTATTTACTACTTGACAGAGTGAGAATGAGAGCATAAGCAGGAGGAGCAACAGGCAGAGGGAGAAGAAAGCTCCTCGTCTAGCTGAGAGCCCAACACAGGGCTCAATCCCAGGACCCTGGGATCATGACCTGAGCTGAAGGCAGATGTTTAATCAATTGAGCCACCAAGGCACCCTAGAAAATATGCTTTACTTTTAGTTTCAAATTCATTTTGAATGCTTGACATATAATTTAAGACTTAAAATACTCTAGCTGGATTATTTGATAATATATAGAGAGTATTACTTCTCTGGATAGACATGTTTTATACAACAGTGTCTAATTAGTGCTGGTAAAAACCACTTGATAATTTTAATAATTGATTAATGGGTTAACAATTTACTCAATAATATGAATGACATAAAGACCAATAAAGGGAATAACCTGATAATTGTTTGCTGCACAATTTTTCTCATTAATAATACTAATTCAAGATTTTGAAATTTATTCCATTGAGTTTCATTATATAGTTCTGTATGTGATTTAACAAAAATAAGTATGCAATGCCAAGGGTTTTTTTTTTTCCTTTTTTTCCTTCCTTCCTTCCTTCCTTCCTTCCTTCCTTCCATTTATAGGGGAGGAAAAATAATTTTCCCTTTACCCTTCCAGGTTCTTGGCTAAGACCCCTGCCCATAATAAAAGACAGATTAACAGGAGTAAAGCAAACAGAAGCTTAATAACAGAGATCCCTCCTTTATACATGGGAGAGACCCAGGAAAACTGAGTAACTCCCTGAAATGGCCCAAGCCACCAACTAAAATACAATCTCCAGCTAAAGACAGAAGAAAATATCGGGGGTAGGGGAGCCAGTCATGGGAGTTTATCAGGAAAAGCCTGGTAAACAAGGGTAAGGTTATTATACAGATATAAGTTGGAGGCCTTCTCCACTGATAAGTTTCTACAGATTTAAAGTTAGCTTCTTCCTGGTACAGAGAAGAAGACATCCTTACAAATGGATGATTCTCTTGTAAATGTCCCTTACAACTAGGGTAACTTTTACTGGGTTTTCAGAGCTTTTTCTGTTCAAAAATAATCCTTAAAACAAAAAGGCCTATTTGGGGGAGGCATATTCTGTTTCCCTTCACTTCTCTTTCTTCCTTTTTAAGAGGGTTTCCATTACTTTGGGGGTTGGTTAGCATAATACAGAGAATACATAAGGAAATGTATAAAATGGCCCTGTTTTAAAGCCCAAAATGGAGTCATTTGCCACAAGAGCAAACCATAATTTCATCAGCTTCAGCCTCTCCCAAGAATGTGACGTTTTAAGAGTTAACCGGACATTTCCTGATTAGCACTAATGAGGTCTTCTGTATGATAAAACAAAAACAAAACAAACCTGCCTTTCCCTTCTCCCAAAGGAAGATGAAACAATACTTTCTTTTGTTTTGCTAATCACTTCCTTGCCCCTCCCTCCTGCTATAACAACCTTCCATTTTGTTCAGCTCCTGGGACTATCTCCCTACTTGCTAGATGGGATGCTGTCTGGTTCATGAATCACTTAATAAGGCCAATTAGATCTTCAGATGTACTTGACTGAATTTTGTTCTTGGGTTTTTTTTTGTTTTTTTTTATTTTATTTTTTTTATTTATTTGACAGACAGAGATCACAAATAGGCAGAGAAGCAGGCAGAGAGAGAGGAGGAAGCAGGCTCCCCATGGAGCAGAGAGCCTGATGCAGGCTGGATCCCAGGACCCTGAGATCATGACCTGAGCCGAAGGCAGAGGCTTTAATCCACTGAGCCACCCACGTGCCCCTGAATTTTGTTTTTTAACACGGATGCCAGTACTCATCTTATTAGGGCTATAACTAAGGATATTATTAATTTTCATGTTATTAACTTTCTTTAGAACACAAAGACTTGAACTTGAAGTATATACACACTATGTACACAACCTTACACAAAATACTTTTCATAAAAAAAATTACATGTTAAAATCCTGGAAGCTCAATAGTTGTACTGATTTGTATTTTGTCTTAATGGAACAAGAAGAGAAAAACATTCAACTAGGGAGGGTTATACTGAAAATAAAGCTTTTAAAGTGAAAATGTCATCTTCTCCCTTTGTACTTTTCACAGGCTACACAATGTCCTGAGAGGACTCATTGTGAGAAAAGTGTCATTCAGAGCTTTAAGATCCTACTTTGGAAGGAACTGATGAGAAAACGAATTAGAAAGTAAGATTTTATCTCTTTTTTTTTTTTTTTTTAAATAAGTGGTCTTATTTTTTTTTCTTATAGAAAAAGTTTAAATCAGTTTATTACAAATATACACGAACCACTCATTTTTGCAGCTCTGAGGTAACGTCCAGCATTTCTTTATACAAAGCCCATGAGAAGGGGGTCTGTAGAGATCATCTAATCTTAAAACTGTGACATCCACCATTCAAGTCCTTAGCCTAATCCATTCCCAGAGAAATTTTTTAAAACTTTAAATATTAGATTATACCTTTGTAGACTATCCCCAGTCTGTCTTACGAAAATAGAGTGGACTCTGATTCAGTCTTTCTTTTTTAAGATTGTATGTATTTATTTGATAGACAGAGATCACAAGTAGTCAGAGAGAGAGGCAGGCAGGGAGAGGGAGAAGAAGGCTCCCTACTGAGCAGAGAGCCTGATGCGGGGCTCGATCCAGGCACTCTCTGATTCAGTCTTGTAGGAAAAAAAGAATGAGTCCGTTGGAGACTTCAAAGGTAGGCATCTTAACACCTTTACAGCACTCAGAATAAACTCTTGAGCACACATGTTCTCATCTCTCACTTCGTTTTTGTGTGAAGTGTCTTAAGCCAGAAGTTGGAAAGGAATTAGAAGGGAGCAAATTTTAGCATGGGAAAGAGCCCCGTTTATACACTTCCACCATCTCTCTGAACATTTTGAAAGTCTTAGAATATAGACAAAATAAAGCCTCAAAATAGATTGACTGCCTTAGAGAAGAAAACAAAATTATGTTCCCACCCCAGTCATTACAAATGGAAGAGGAAGTCTCTCAGAACAGACCCTTGTACAAATTCTAAACTCATAAGATATTGGGGGAAAAAATTATCCTGTGTTACCTAAGAAAACAAAAGAAAAACTATAACGTGAGTTATCAACAAAGGTATTCCAAAGGGAAGTAAAGCACCAACTTTCCTGTTCTTACTCTTAAACCCGTAAGAAGAAATTTCTCAGAACATCTAAGGATAATCTGAATATTTTTTTTTTTTTGATGCGAGCACTGTAACATGACCCTTAAGTCTACCACTGTTAAACAACTCCCCCGGAATCAACAAATTCTCAGGTGGTGGATATCGCTAATAATTCACACATTCCCCATGTTCTAGCCCATAATAATCCCCCTCAGACCTTTAACAAAGTAACATTTTCTCTTCTGTGATACACATTGCCTAACTTGATGGGAAGGGATTTATTATGCAAAGGGAATTGCCCAGTAAAAGGACCTGATGTTTCTTCCTCAAAACCTTTCAGGACTCCTTTATTCATGATAAGATTATTGCTAATTTAGACAATCGATTTACTGCTATCCTCATGTCTAAATCAAACCCAATGAGAAGATCTTTAAAAGGCACCAGACGTTTTGGCAGGTGAAATAATCTGATAGAGGGAGCATTATTGGGACTTAACCAAGGAAAGTTCAGATTGACCTATCTAAACCTCTACCCAACTCATACAATACTCTCATACACCATAAGCTACAGAAGTACATAACAGTTAGAAGCCTGTTAGAAAAAGGGCTCACCAAACTGTACAAGTCCTTGTAACGCTCCCATCCCTGTGGTCAGAAAACCCTGTGGGCAGGGCTGTAGATGTGCTTGGGACTTTAGAGTCATCATTAGAGTCGTCACTCTCTGCTTTCCTAGGGCACCAAGTGCCATTTCCCGTCAACAAAATCTTCCTAGGTGGCAGGACTCGTGGTGCTGATGGCAACTAGTTACCATAGCTAGAGGTAAGAAGGTAAATGTACATCTAATAGCAGATGGGCTTTTGCGGATAGTTCATGATTTTAGAATGCTTCGGAAGCAACTAATATCCCTGTCCTCAGCAGGAAACCCAATTAAGAATGGTCAACAGATAAGAGAAATTTGGGTTGCACTAGTGCTTACTAAATAGGTAGCTATTATCAAAAAGAGGTAACCTGGGGGTGCCTGGGTGGCTCAGTGCGTTGGGGCCTCTGCCTTTAGCTCAGGTCATGATCTCAGGGTCCTGGGATCGAGCCCCACATCGGGCCTCTCTGCTCAGCGGAGAGCCTGCTTCCCTTCCTCTCTCTCTGCCTGCCTCTCTACCTACTTGTGATCTCTGTCAAATAAATAAAATCTTTAAAAAAAGTTAAAAAAAAAAAAGAGGTAACCTGGACACTAAAGAAAATGTTCTAGCTAATCGTCCATCAGGTACCTCATCTCTAAGCCCTCACCAAGATCCCAGCCCTTATGACAGCTCAAGAGACGAAATCTTCAGATACATTCAGAGACACTAATAAAGAATGCCGACCATTAGAATCAAGCCAGAAAAGGACTACTGAGAGAAATCTGTATTCAGCAAACTCAACTCCCCCTGCTAACTTAATTCCCCTCTGCTATGTCCCCTAACATGTCCACAGGTGCTTCTTACCTTAGTAAGACTGAAATCGTCTTTCTCTCATCAAGAGATTTTACTTGAATTTTGAGGGAACTAGAATTTAATACCACTTGAGTCACCAGAAAGAGTAAGAGAGCTAGCAACTCACAGACTATTAGATCTTAAAAGGCTCTGAGAGAACAGCTGTCCTGAGCCCTCACCTGACATAGAAGGACAGTCGTTTGGTGCAACTCGGACGTAATAAAATCTTTCCTACCTCCGTAATGTATGAGCACAGTTTGAGCCTCAGTTTGGAAAGACAGACAAAAAAGAGCAATATCCATGCCCGTGACCTCTAAAGGTAAATTCAGATGTTAAGTGCACCACGTTCCATCATGGAGCATACGGAGAACGGGAGAAGAAGACAATGAAAGCACTCCTTCGTACTCCATGAGAAAGTGCTAAGGTCTTCCCTGGAGCGCGCTGGTTATGGAACTGCGGGGTGTCCTTCGTTTTCCTGTTACCCAGTTCTCTGAGTATCAAGTCCTTTCTCTCCGAAGTTAACTTTTACCTTCCCGCAGCCACTCTTCTCTGTACACCATTATATCGGTTCAAACTAACATCACTCCTGGCCCACAGTGATTGCTGAAGAAATACTGAGATGATAAGTTCTGGATAGTTCTCTGCTCCCAAGTCAAAGATCCTTACTACCAACCTCCAAGACCTCCTAGAAGTTTGGTTATATATCTTCCTGAAGTGATATAAATCCCTATTTGTGGATATTCTTCATTTAGTTTGGTAACATCAAGGGTGAAGGCTGTAAAATACAATGTTGGCCGTCATTCAGCCAATTAAAAGACTGTATTCTTTGAGACCTTAATCCACTGGTGAAAGAAATATTCACAGTGGGACATGATACATGGCAATGCTTTCCAGCCCCCAAAGTGGAGGAAGCATAAAGTTTTGTGTTAGAAGAAAGCTACGGACCGAGTATCGGGCATCCTGGATTTTGGTCACTCTGAATCTCTAAATGCATGAACGCAGGTGATTTTTTTAAAGCTCTTTTAGACTCAGTTTCGAATTCTAAAATACTGGGTGGTTACCCTAGCTGGTCTATATGGACCATTTTAGTTCTGCAGTACAATGAATGGTTATAAATATTTAATTTCGGTTTCTGAGTCATCTGTAAAAATAGTTTCAAATCCAAGCTCTGCAGCAGGAAACCTTTTCCTGCCATAGCAACGACCGTGCTAGGCGGTGACACAGCGGAGCGGGGAGCTGGCAGCAGCCCAGATGAGGGGGTAAAACAAAATGCTTATCAACAAAGGGTAGGAAAATCATGGAATCTTCTCCTTCTACCTGACCAGAGATCTCTCTGCTTCAGCCCGTCAAAAAACACAGACTCTCCATAGTCAAAAAAAGTTTTTAATCGTCGGGTATACAAAGATCAAGGAGAAGAAGCATTGATTGCCTCTGAAGAGCCCACAGTCTTGTGAAGAGAGAAAAAAAAGAAGTGGGCTCGATTCAGTGTAATACAAGAGTGTGTTATGAATGGCGTCATGGAGTTAAAACACAGCTTTAGGGAATGCCACTTAAGGGCAGGATAAAAACTCCTTAGCTGGTATACGAGGGGGTAACAGTCAGGAATAAAACTCTCTCTTGTTTGAACTCCAACCAGACAGCTCTCTTTACCTAGATGTACCCTGTCATCACACTGTACTACAATCTGTCCTATCCCCCTTTCATACACCTGTGCCATTGCGCACGCTGTTCCCTCTGCTTTTAAAGTGTCTCCCCGTCGCTACCTTTTACAAGCTACGATTCAACCATCTATGACCAGAAGCACATTCTCCAGCATCTTTCCTGGTATATAACATTTTTAGGACATTTACCAGATTGCATTATAATTTATATGCTAACGTATGGTCTCAAGCACCTCCAACCAAAATGATAGTCAAAGACATCAAATTTGGAAGACACCTTTTATTACCTTATGACCAGAGTTCCGAAGTCAATTTACTTTACATGTTAATTGTACTCCTATTACTAGTCTAATCAAATAGTCCCTTTATCCTAACTGGAGTATCTTGATATTTTTAAGGTAAATACATTTATTATAGCTGCTTAAATATCCTTTATCAACTGGGGCAGACTGTCAATACAGAGTGCATATACTTTTAAATATAAATGCGAGTTACTTGGAGTCGAGGAACATGTGCGTTTATTATCCCTAAAATACAGCACGGTGACTCGCATATACTCCGTTTCCTATACTGAATGAAGAAACTCATGCAAATTTGTAAATAAATTTAAAATGAGAGGAACTAAGAAAAGCCTTTGGGGGAATAGCCCATTTGAGCCAGAAGCTGAAGTCTGGGAGGATTTTCAGCTTGCCTGTGAGCATAAAGGAAGGGCTATGTAGGCAAAGGAGACAGCCGGAGCAAAGGTAGGGGCTAAGATTAGGCAAGGGCGATTAGCCTCCTGTGGTAGCAACAAAGCAGAATTAGAAATGAGGCTTAAGAGGAAGCTCCACGAAGTGCCCTGCTGAGGAACTGACATTACTTCTGTAGGCAATGGGGAATCTTCCAAGGTTTATGAGGAAGTTTGCTATGATGGTATACATCTTTTTGAAATTCCACTTTACCCGAATGGGAATTGGCTTGGAGATGGCCTGAACGGAAGCCCAGAGCCCAGCTGGAAAGGTATGGTAATGAGGAATGAAAGAAATTCTGGGAGACTGTCCTGAGGCAGTAGGAGTGGGGATGGAGAAAAACATATAAATGATGATGAGAGGAGGACAGTAATTCGAGGTGAGTGATGGAGTTTTTTGTTATGTTGTTAGCCAGCATATAATACATCAACTTTTAATTCTGAAATAATTGCAGACTCACAAGAAATGGCAAAGGTGGTACAGTAGTAGAGGGAGGTCCCATGCAACCACAGCCTTAACAGTTTACCTCCATTGTTAAGTCTTATATAATTACAGCACCATAGCAAAGCCAGAAAATTACCATTTGCATAAAGTGTGAGTATAGGACTTCATCACCTTGGCACTTGCAAGTCTGTGTAAAATCCCCCCTGACAATCAAGATACGGAATCATTCAATCCCAACAACCTCCTCCATGCTACACCTTTACAGTCACAAACACCCCCCGACCCACACCATCCCTAAACCTTGCTAACAACTAACGGTAGCTCTGCCTACATTTTATCACTTGAGAAGTTTACACAAGTGGAGTCATGCAGTATGAGACCACCACAGTTCTTATTATCTGGGTGTCCAACACCTCAATTCAATTCTAACTCTAAGGAGTCTGCATCAGATCCCACAAGCTACAGGGCCCATCCTCCTAAGACTACCCTCACTTCCGAGGCCAGCTGCAACTGGGGCACCCAGGCTACCTAAACTTCTGCCCGGACAACTACAAATTTGGGAGTTCCTAAATGCACTGCTTCAGTTTCAGTGAAGTGCTATAAAGGCTCACAGGACTCAGAACACCTATGCTAACTAATTTATTACAGAAGGGTACAACTTAGGAATAGCCAAACGCATAGGGCAAAGGGTGAAAAGCTTCCAGGCCCTCTTCAGGGCACCACCCTCCCAGCACCTTAATGTACTGTTCACCAACCCAGAAGCTCTCTGAATCTCACTGTTTAAGAGATTTTTAGCTGGAGAGAGGTAAGATGGCCGAGGAATAGGGTGACCCTAAGCTTGCCTCCTCCCTCAAACAAAGCTAGATAAATATCAAATCATTCTGAACACCCAGGAAATCAATCAGAAGTCTTAGAGAACAAAGCTGCATGTCTACAAACTGGAAGAGTAAACTGTGGAAGGTAGGAACTGTGGAAAGTTGATCAGTGGGAGAAAAGAGCCTTGGGTGCGGCCCAGGGGAGGGAACCTTCATCACAGAGGGAATAGTGAGAGAGAAGAAGGAGGAGAGAGAGAGAGAAAGGACAGAAAAAAGAAAAAAAAAAAAAAGAATGAAACTCTCTGCGGGGGACTACACAAGAAAACTATTCCCCAAAACCACTGGCAAGGGGGAACAGGAGAGGGTTACAAATGCCAGTTTTCTATAAATAAGAGAGTGTAGAGTCTAAAGTTTTAGAGGTCCATATGATCCTTTCAATAGATACAGAAAAAGCATTTGACAAAGCGCAACCCATTCATGATAAGCACCCTCAACAAAGTAGGGATAGATGGAACATAACTCAACATCATAAAGGCCATATAAGAAGGCCCCACAGCTAATACCATCCTCAATGGAGAAAAACTGAGAGCCTTTCCCTATGGTCAGGAACAAATCAAGGATGTCCACTCTCACCATCACTATTTAACACAGTGCTGGAAGTCTTAGCCACAGGAATCAGACAACAAAAACAAATAAAAGGCATCCAAATCGGCAAGCAAGAAGTCAAACATTCACTATTTGCAGGTGACATGACATTCTATTTGGAAAAACCCAAGAGACACCACCAAAAAAAATCACTAGTACTGATACATGAATTCAGTAAAGTCACAAGATACAAAATCAACGTACAGAAATCTGTTGCATTTCTATACACCAGTAATGAAGCAGCAGAAAGAGAAATCAAGGAATCAAGCTCATTTACAATTGCACCCAAAACCGTAACATACCTAGGAATAATGAACCTAACCAAAAGAGGTAAAAGATCTGTACTCTGAAAAACACTTGTGAAAGAAATTGAAGATGACACAGAGGAATGGAAAGATATTCCATGCTCCTGGATTAGAAGAACAAATACTGTTAAAATGTCTATACCACCCAAAAACAATCTAAACAATCTACACGTTTAATGCAATCCCTGTCACCGTACCACCCGTGTTTTCAGAGAGTTAGAACAAATAATCCTAAAACTTGTATGGAACCACAGAAGACCTCGAAGAGCCAAAGCAATCTTGAAAAAGAAAAGCAAAGCTGGAGGCATCTCAATTCTGGACCTCAAGCTCTATCACAAAGCTGTAATCATCAAGACAGTGTGGTATTGGCACAAAAGCAGACACAAAGATCAATAGAACAGCATAGAAAACCCAGAAATGGACTCTCAACTCTCTGGTCCCCTAATCTCCGACAAAGCAGGAAAGAAGATCCAATGGAAACTGTCTAGTCTCTGCAACAAATGGTGTTAGGAAAACTGGACAGCAGCAAGCCAAAGAATGAAAGTGGGCCACTTTCTTACACCATACACAAAAATAAATTCAAAATGGGTGAAAGATGTAAATGTGGGCGAGGAAACCATCAAAATCCTAGAGGAGAACACAGGCAGCAACCTCTGTGACCTCAGCCGCAGCAACTTTTTGCTAGACAGGTCTCCAGAGACAAGGGAAACAGAAGCAAAAATGGACTATTAGGGCTTGGTCGAGGTAAAAAGCTTCTGCGCAGTGAAGGAAACAATCAACGAATACTGAAGGACAGCCTATGGAATGGAAGAAGATATTTGCAAAGACATATGTGATAAAGGATTAGCATCCAAAAGCTATAAGGAACTATCAGACTCAATACCCAAAAACCAAATAATCCAGGTAAGAAATGGGCAGAAGACACGAATAGACATTGTTTCCAAAGAAGACATTCAGATGGCCCACAGACCCATGAAAAGATGCTCAGCGTCACTTATCATCAGGGAAATACAAATCAAAACCACGGTGTGATGCCACCTCACACCTGTCAGAATGGCTAAAATTAGCAACACAATAAATAGGTGTTGGCGAGGATGTGGAGAAAAGGGAACCCTCATGCTCTGTTGGTGGGAAAGCAAGCTGGTACAGGCACTATTGAAAATAGTTTGGAGGTTCCTCAAAAAGTTAAAAAACAGGGACACCTGGGTGGCTCAGTTGGTTAAGCATCTGCCTTTGGCTCAGGTCCTGATCTCAAGATCCTGGGATCGAGCCCTGTGTCGAGTTCCCCACTCAATGGGGAGTCTGTTTGTCCCTTTCCTTCACCCTCTACCCCTCCGCCTGCTCGTGCTCTGTCTCTCTCCCCAATAAATAAAATCTTTAAAGAAAATAAAAT
This sequence comes from Taxidea taxus jeffersonii, assembly GCA_003697995.1. NCBI lineage: Eukaryota > Metazoa > Chordata > Mammalia > Carnivora > Mustelidae > Taxidea > Taxidea taxus. The sequence goes on from RCUC01016468.1 coordinate 29,235, forward strand.
CTTTTTAAAAAATTAAAAAATAGAACTGTAATTCAGCAATTGCACTACGAAGTATTTACTCAAAGGATACAAAAATGCAGATTCAAAGGGATACACCCATCAAGTGTGCCCCAACGTTTATAGCAGCATTATCAACTATAGGCAAACAGTGGAGAGAGCCCAAATGTACATTGACTGATGGATGGATAAAGAAGATGAAGTATAGACATGCACTGGAATATTACTCGGCCATCAAAAAGAATGATATCCTGCCATTTGCAACGCTGTCAATGGAGCCAAAGTGTATTATGCTAAATGAAATAAATCAGAGAAAGACAAATACCATATGATTTCACTCATATGTCAAATTTAAGCAAACAGATGAACATATGGGGAGGAGGAGTAAGGAGACAGGGAAACAAACCATAAGAGACCCTTAATGAGAGAGAACAAACTGAGGGTTGATGGGGAGAGTTGGGTGGGGGATGGGCTAGACGGGTGATGGGTATTGAGGACGGCACTCGTGGTGAGCACTGGGTATTACATGAATGTGATGAACCGCCGGTTTCTACTCTAGAAACCAATACTGCACTGTATGCTAAAATTTAAATTTAAAAATATATATAAATTAAATCAAATAAAAATAAATTTTAAAAAGGAGTTTTTATAAAGCTCAATCTCCATGAGGGGTGAGGAGAAACATCCCAACCCTCTAATCACCTCACTGGGGGGCCACCCCCATCAGAGGCTATCTGGGGCCCCCACCCTAAGTCACCTAATTATCTTAATTTCAAGAGTGATTGTAAAGGGCTTCTTAGGAATAACAAAATACACTCTCACTCGGGAAACTCCAAGGGTTTCAGGAGCTCTATGCCAGGCACTAGGGACAAATAACAAATATATATTTTATTATGCCATAGACCTTTTGAGATTAGCTTTCCTCATAGAGCAAAATGTCCTTAAGATCCATCCAATTTATTGTATCAAGTTTTTGTTGTTGCCGCTAAGTTTATTCCGTGGTATGGATGTACCACACATCTGACCACACAATCGTCTGACCATTCGTCCATCGGTGGACATCTGGATTATTTTTGGTTTTGACTACAGTGAACAAAGCAGCTAGGAACATTCATCTACAGGTTTCTGCGTAAACATAAATTTTCATTCCTCCAAGATAAGTGACTCGGAGTGCAATTGTTGGGGCATGTAGTAACTATAGGTTTAGTTTTATAAAAGAACTTGCCAAACTCTTTACCAGAATAGCTGTGGCATTTTATATTCCTGCCAGAAATGTATGAGAAATTGGGCATCTTCACATCCTCGACAGTATTTGGTACTGGCATGCTTTTTGTTCTCTCCCACAATTTTGGCGGTTTGGGTGTAAGGACATCTCCTCGTGGCCTCAATCAAATTTCCCTACGAGCTAGTAACATTGTACATCCCTTCATGCTCTCATCTGTCATCTGTGTATCCTCTTGGATAAAAATTTCTCTTCATATCTTTTGTCCATTTTCTAATTGGACTGTTCGTCATTTTACTGTTGAGTTTGAAAGGGTTTTTTTCAATGTATTCTAGGTAATTACTTTATCGAATTTGTGGATTACAAATCACCCAGTCCAAAACTGGGTTTTTCATTCCATCCACAGGTTCTTTCATGGAGTAAAAGCTTTTAAACATTTTGAAGAAGTTCAGTTTATTATTTTTTTTTACTTTATGGATTATGTTCCACATGTCAAGTCCAAGAACTCTGCCTATCTCTAGATTCTGAAAACTTTCTCTTTTTTTTAAAGATTTTACTTATTTATTTGTCAGAAAGAGAGAGAGAGCGAGCACATGATGGGGGAGCAGCAGGCAGAGAGAGAGGGAGAAGCAGTCTCCTCTCTGAGTAGGAAGCCCGATTCCAGACTCAATCCCAGGACCCTGGGATCGCGACCTGAGCCAAAGCCATGCTTAGCCAACTGAGCCACCCGGGTGTCCCTGAAAACTTTCTTATATGCTAGCCTCTAACATTTATAATATTACATTTAAACCTATGATACATTTTGATTTAATTTTTGTGCAAGGTATAAGGTTTAGGCTGAAGTTCTTTTGAGTAAAAAGCCTATATCGACACAATAATGACTGTATCCCTTATCTATTACGTCAAAATTGTTTTCTTCTCTGAACTCTGAAATAATCCTTCTGGATAGGAGTCTTTCTAGATACATCAGTAAAAATATTTGAATGGGGGAAAAACAAGTAGTTCTGAAAAAGTGGTCGACTTGTCCCACTCGTGGACTCTGAAGTCTGTGAAGCCTTGGGTAACAGAAAACCTCTGCAGTACGGCTATAAACCAAAAGAAGACCATACAGATTCAATTTCCCTTTAAAAATATTATAATAGGTGGGGCGCCTGGGTGGCTCCGTGGGTTAAGCCTCTGCCTTCGGCTCAGGTCATGATCCCGGGGTCCTGGGATCGAGCCCCACATTGGGCTCTCTGCTCAGCGGGGAGCCTGCTTCCTCCTCTCTGCCTGCTTGTGATCTCTGTCAAATAAATAAATAAAATCTTTAAAAATATATATCATAATAGGTAACTATATTTATAACTTAGGGTCTCATCATTTCCAAATGTTTTAGGTGAATCAAAACTGTATGTTTATCCCTGAATAAGACAACTATAAAACTATACATATTGATTTATTTTTTTATTAATTCTTCTACTCACCTGTGCAACTATGCTTTCAACCCATTCTTTGCACACCTGTTTTTTTCCTCTTGTCCCCTGTACTGGGAACACAGAAAAAGCATCTCTGCCTCAAGATCCATGAGCTCACAATCCAGTAAGGGAAGTAAGATGCGTATGTAAAGAATGACAGCCCAGGGAGCATAAAATTTAAAGATTACTGTCATACATCCGTTCATTGAACACAACTTCCTGACAACCTATTATATACCAGAGGTTGTACTAAGTGCTAGGTGTATAGACGTTGATACTTTCTGAACCTTTTTTGTTATGTAGGGCTTTCTAGAGGATAAGCTTAATTGACTAGAGAAGTAGTATAAGAACAATTATATTGAAGAGCATTCAATTATATGTATGATCTAAAGTGTTTACTTCCTTTATATTGCTGCCTTGTTTTCACCACAACAAATCAAAAGTGAAAAACACCCTCGGAGTGGTCATTAATTCAAGATTTCTTCCGTGTATCTCTAGGGGGACTTTTGGAGAGAATAAGGGCTGTTGGATGGCTTCTAGAAACTGAGCCAAACAAATGTGTTTTGTCACTTTTTCTGCTTCATAAGCTTGTGAGCGTCAAGTACATGTAGTCTACAGCTGGGCAGCATGAAAGAGCTCCAGCAGAAGCCATTAGATGTTTGCCGTCAGGAGAAAAAGTATACAGTGCAACACGAAGGATTTTCATTTCCATAATGTCTTTGCAAAAGGAGATTTTTTTTTTCCCCTGGCTATACCAAAACTGCTAAGAAATCTCTTCCTCAGGATAATTCAGGCATTGATAAAACCTTCTCAGCTATACAACAAAAATGCAAACGGTGAATACCAAAGAGGGCGCAAAATTGACAATCGGAATTTTAGAGAATGGCCAGTAAAGGAAAACTACCCTTAAAAATAATAAAGGGGTGCGCCCGGGCTGGCTCAGTCAGAAGAGCATGTGACTCTTGATCTCGGGGTCATGAGTTCAAGCCCCACATTGGGTATAGAGATGACTAAAAAAATAAACTTAAAAAAATACAAAAAAAGATGTTAAAGACTCTGCAATCAATGTGTGACCTCGGGTAACTGCAGGCAGGATGAGCAGGGATCGTATGGGGAAAAGGTGATAGAAAGATCCAGTCACACCAATGCACGAGACACAGGAGATGACTGACACGTGACACATAACCAAAACCACCACACGACTGGACCCAGATTAGAGGGGTGTGTGTGTGTGTGTGTGTGTGTGTGTGTGTGTGTTCCACTTTATACATTCATCTAATGGATCTCATAGTAAAATAAGGTATTGTTCAAATATTGCTTTCAAGATTCTGGTGAACGAAGGGGCACATGAGCTAATCAGCTTCCTTTGTAACAAGATTTATGCAAGTCTATGAGTAGCACTTAGTACCTAACACAGGCGGATAAATCCTTGGTCTTTTTGGGATTTATTTCCTCAAAAATGCTGCTCTAATGGTTTTTAATATACAATGTGCTGAATGAGTCCTGCCTAAAATTTTCTGGAAGAAGCCTAAGAGAATGGATGACCTTGATCCCTGTGTCAAGAAAAAAAGAGGAATTTCTAGCTATGGAGGAGTAAGAGCAGTGTCAGCTGTTTACAGCAACTGAATGATCGGAAGAGCAAATAAATGGAATTACTAATGCTACCGAGTTAGATGATTGTCCACACAGCTTCAGGTCCAGGCAGACCTTCCATCTGGGGACCCTCCCTTGCTAAGCATGACTCAAGAGAATGTCTGGATGTCTTGAGGTGTGAGGCCAGAAGGATTTGGTATAGTTGCAAGATCAATGGGCAAAAAACATAATGTGAAAGCCCAGCCAGGACTCTCTGTTCTCTTTCTCTCACCATGAAGCTTTTATATAAGCTCCATTTTTTGGTCTAAAATATCCCCCATCCTCCTCATATAGCTAATATCCTTCTGAGCTCAGCTTATAGACAACTTTTCCTGGAGGGCTTGCCTTGATCCACAAGCTCTGGGTTGGATGCTCTGTCTTCTGCCTCGCGTAACAAGTGAAGCAGGCACTGATACCGCCTCTTCTTCTATCTGTGCGCTCTACCAACCGTGGTCACTGCGAAAGCGGGGATGAATTATATCTATCTTATTTAACATCCTAGCCACAGTGCCCAGCACAGCTCTTAGCCTGCAGGAAATGATCAATAAATATTTGCTGAGTGAGAAGGAATAAAGTATTGCATGTCCGCTCTATGCTAAGCATTGTGCTGAGAATTGTATTTCTTAGTTTATTTCAATACCCATGTCCAGATCTTTCAGAGCCTGGTACGTCCATCCGGGGCCTTCAAAAAACAGACTGTAAGGTGGGGTCAGATGCATAGGACATTTACTGAGGGATTCACTTGTGAAGGATGAAAGAGGTGGGGGCAAGAGCAGGTAGGGAGAATCCTCAGACAGCAATGTGGATCTGATACCTGGGGAAGGAGAAAGGGAGGAAGGAGGGACGGTTAGGGAGAATTGACTCAAGTACAGTTCCGAGACTTGATCAGCCAGGTCAGTGGGATATTGTTCATTAGAAAAATCCCATGTTGGGCAGAAAGAGCCTACCTCCAGAATACCTTCCGTGCTTATTATTGACTGGGAGCAGCCCTGGAGAAAAATGTGGTCTCATTTACAGCAGCACAGCCGATCCAAATAGGAAGGAACTGGGCATTATCAGTCAACCGTGCCCCCGGGGAGGTTCTTTTGAAGGTTTTTGAGGTTCTTTCATGTTTGGGTGGGGAATATCTTCTACGTGGCTTTCTTGGGCTTCTCTTCCCCTAGAAGAGGAAAGTCGGTGGGATGATCTACAGGTAGTCTCAGGGTCACAAACCTCATTAATCTTCTTTACCTATCCATCCAAAACTCTTCTCGCCTTTATCCATCATCTCTACCCATCTTGTTGTTTTATCTCACGGTAGGAAACAAACAGACATTTACTCCTGAGGGTCTAAGACTTTTGCATTCACATTTCTCAGTCAAGGCCTTGCTGCAAGTGTTCATTCATTGCTACAAGTAAACGATGGTACCATCGATGGTACCAAAAGATACCAAGCAGATCACCGGGTCCACACATATTCTTCCCCGTCCTCATTGTGTAAAAAGTTTGACCTCTTCTTGCTGCTAAGGACTTGCGTTACCTCCGCCAAGATGAAATTCAAGCTTCCAAGCAGCAGCCGTAACTTATGTCATTGGTCTTATGGAAAGGGTAGAACCATGAGCTCTAATTGCACAGAACCCCGATGTGTAGGAAGCGGAAGTCCCTGTGAGTCATCAAGAGGGACAGTAAGAGATATTTGGCTCCTGGATCCATGCGTTATTCCTATTAAGGGCACAGCACCACATAAAAGGCTCTGAAGCAATGTGTGAATTGAATCCTAAAGGATGGTGTCCAGTCTTCACAGAGTGTACTTCCAAGGATCACTCAAAACCACAATGAGACATCACATCACACCAGTCAGAATGGCTGACATAACAAAGCATCCCTTCAGCTGTGGTTTCAATAGGCTTTTCCAATTCAAACTGGCAAGTGAAATTCTATGATACGATCCATAGATAACATTGTTATGGACCCATCCCCAAACCTCATCCATTGTGAAGGGGGTCTCCTAGTTCATGTAGTGTGGGATTTGAAGTCTGTGGATGAGAGTCTGTATCCCTTCAGTGGTTGTGCTAGTCCAGGGTCTTAAGGCAGGAAAGATAATCCATACTCAGAATAGGAAACTATCTTATAAAACTGAACAACTCGGGACATCTGGGTGGCTCAGTGGGTTAAAGCTCTGCCTTCGGCTCGGGTCGTGATCTCGGGATCCCGGGATCGAGCCCCACACTGGGCTTTCTGCTCGGTGGGGAACCTGTTTCCCCCTCTCTCTGCTTACTTGTGATCTCTGTCTTTCAAGTAATTAAGAAAATCTTAAAAAAAAAAAGAAAAACTAAACAATTATCCTTTCCAGGACAGAAAGAGCCCGATATCTCAGTAGTTTAATTTATGGATATAAAATTGTTTATCATATTTCTTCATTACTGTTTTAATGTCTATAGGATCAATAGCAATGTCTCCTCTTTTACTGATGATACTGGTAATTTGTGTGTGCTCTCAATTTACAGTCAGGCTATAGTTTTATCAATCTTACTGATCTTAAGGAATCGGATTCCAGTTTCACTGAATTCCTCTGTTGCTTTTTAAATTTTATTATCTTTTTGTTTAGTTCCTCTCAGTCTCTCACTAAAATTCATATTTTGATGAATTTTTAGAGATAGATACATAGATTTTTATTTCAGACCTTCTTCCTTTTCTCACATAAATAATGCTATAAATTTTACTCTGAGCACTGGTTTGGCTGCATTCAACAGATATTAACATATTTTCATTTAAATTCAATTGAAAATATTTATTTTATTTTATTTTACAGAGAGAGAGAGAAAGAGAGAGCACATGTATGTGCATAAGGGGGAGGGGCAGAGGGAGAGAGAGAGAGAATCCTAAGCAGACTCTGCACTGAGTGCAGGGCCCAACACGGGGCTCCATCTCATGACCCTGAGGTTGTGACCTGAGCCAAAATCAAGAGTCAGACACTAAACCAGCTGAGCCACCCAGGCATCCCACAACTGAAAATATTGTTAAATTGTCCTCATGACTTTGTTACTTAAGGATATATAGTATAATATCCAAATATTTGGGAATTTTCCATATATGTCTGTTATTGGTTCCTAATTCAATTTTGTTATAGTGAGAGTATACACTTTGTATAATTTGAATTCTTTTAAAGTTGTTGAGGATTGTTTTTTGACCTACAGTGTATTGTTCGATGTTGTTTCTGCACTTGAAAACAAAGCCTTCTGCTGTTGTTAGGTGGAGGGTTCTAGAAATTTCAGCTGGGATGTGATGCTTCATGGTGTTGTTCAGGTCTTACAAATCCTTACTGACTCAATGTCAAATAGTTTTAACAGTTGTTGGAAGGAGAATATTAAAGTATTCAATTATTATTGTGGATTTGTCTATTTCTCCTCTCAGTTCTGACAATTTTTGCTTCCTTTATTTTGAAAGCTATTTTGTTTGCTGCATATATATTTAGGATTGGTAATGTCTTCTTAGTTATTTGGCCTCTTTTATCATGATGCAATGTCCCACTTTATTCCTGGCAATACCCCTTGTCCTGAAGTTTACACAGTGTGATATTAATTGTCATTCCAACTTTCTTTAACATTATCGTAGTATATCCTTTTCAATCCCTTGAATTTTAACTGCCTAGGTCTTTATATTTAAAGTGAGTTTCTTAAAAAGTAAATAATTAAAAATAAATTGGGATTCTTATAGACAGCACATAGGTGAGCCTTCCTTTTTACCCAGTCCTGTAATCCCTCTTAAGTGGCATAGATTACTTTTAATGTAACCACTGATTTGGTTGGATTAAAATATACAATTTTACTAGTTGTTTTTCATCTGTCCCCACTAAGTCCATCTGTTCTTTGCAAATTTTTCCTCTTTCTTTTCCTAATCTTGGATTTTTGTAAGATTTTCATGATTCCATTTTATCTCCATTATTGGCTCATCATTTATATTTTAAAATATTATATATAATTCATGTTTTTATATTTATATTAATTTTATATATCATTTACATGATTATTTATATTCCTTTATTATTTATGTTCTTAATTTTAATTTTGACCTCATGTTCAAATTATAAAACTTTAATTAACCACAGCCAATCCTCAAATAATATATCTTTTTTCGTGTAGTATAAAAACCTTACATAGTCTACTCCAAATTTGTCCATCTTTTGTCTGATTTTGTTATATAATTTACTTTCAATGTTATAAATTTAAAATACATTGTTATCATTTGAGTTTTAGTCAATTTTCTCTTGAAGTAACTAAAATAAGAAAAAATATTTTATATTTCCTTTCATTTAACCATTCTAGAGCATTTAATTACTTTGTAGGTTCATGTTTCTCTCTGGTACCATATTCATTTTGCCTGGAGAACTTCCTTTAACATTTCTTGTGTTGGCAGTAATAAACTTGGGGGGGGTCTTTTAACGCTCTAATATAAATAAAAAGTACTTTATTAAATATAAAAAATACTTTATTTCTCCTTCATTTTTGAAAGATAGTTTTCTTCTGTATAGAACTGTGCTGAAAGTTTTTCTTTACTTTCAGCATTTTAAAGATATTCCATTATTTCTGACTAGGAAAATGTCTACTTTAATACATACTTTGTCCTGATATATGTAATATATCTTTCTTTTCTTTACCTGTCTTTAGCATTTTCTCTTTATTTTTGTTTTTTTTAAAGATTTTATTTATTTATTTGACAGACAGAGATCACAAGTAAGCAGAGAGGCAGGCAGAGAGAGAGAGAAGCAGGCTCCCTGCTGAGCAGAAAGCCCGACACGGGACTCGATCCCAGGACCCTGAGATCATGACCCGAGCCAAAGCCAGCGGCTTAACCCACTGAGCCACCCAGTTGGCCCTGGTTTGTTTGTTTTTTTAAGATTTTATTTATTTATTTGACACACAGAAATCACAAGTAGTCAGAGAAGCAGGCAGAGAGAGAGGAGGAAGCAGGCTCCCTGCTGAGCAGAGAGCCCGATGTGGGGCTCGATCCCAGGACCCTGGGATCATGACCTGAGGCCGAAGGCAGAGGCTTTAACCCACTGAGCCACCCAGGCACCCCTTATCTTTGGTTTTTAATAATTGGAATATGATGTGTTTAGCAGTGTGTGTGTGTGTGTGTTATCTTGCTTGGGATTCTTTCAGCATCTTTGATCTGTGTTTTGATATCTCATTATTTTTTAAAAGCTTTATTACTTTTTTAACACATCTAGGATTCTAATTGCACATGTGTTAAAATGTTTGATATTGTCCTAGAAGTCTTGTCTCATGTCAAATTTGGATGATTTTCATTAACACATCTTTAAGTTCATTAATTTTTGAGTCTAATAACAAGCCCAAAGTTAAATCTTGTTTCTGTGACTGTTTTTGTTTTTATTTCTAGCTTTTCACTTGACTCTTTAATAGTGTCCATCTTTCTGTTAAAATTCCCTATTTGATCATAGATGTTGTCCACATTTTCCTTTAAAACTTTTAAAATAATTACACACAGTTACTTAAAATTTTGTGTCTGATAGTTGTAATGCCTGGGTCAAATCTGAATCTAGTTCTGTTGATTGACTTATCTCTTGAAAGTGGATTGTTTATTCTTGCTTTTCTGTATATCTCATGTTTTATTAAATTCCACATATTGTGTGCAAGATAGTAGAGATTGAGGTAAATAGATTTAATGACTGGAAATTGCCAGCCTTCTTCTTTTGCTAGGGCCATGACTGTTGTAGGTTCAGTTAATCTCATCAGGAGTTGAATTCAGTTTGGGTTTTGTTGTCATGATCATTATCCTCAGTGAATCACTAGTTACAAATTCCTCTAGATTTACTTGTGCTTTGCTAGTTTGTCAGAAAGTTTTTCTCAATGTTGCTGCTCTACCCTCAGTCTGAGAACCTTTCTCTATACCTGCAATTCAGAGAGCATCTCTCTCCATATTCTGAAGAAGACCCAATATAGTTGACTTGCTATCAAATGACCCACATTGGTCTCAAGAATGATTAGTGCTATACTGGGAGACTCATCACCACGACATGTCAGATACTCAAAGGCAGAAGTATCTAGACCTGCTCATACTTGTTGGGCTCATGCACAGCTTTCATCTCTTCCATGGGGGTCAGTCCTTTCATGTGCCCAATATGCCAGTTCTCGTGTGGCCATCAATGAAACAAGGCTAATTACAAATCATTGAGTCATCAGTGTCTTGGCTGTTCAATGCTTTTTTCCTGGTGGATGGTTTCTGATAGGCATTGATAGGTGATAGAAGAACACTTTGCATCCCTTCCCATGTATCCCTTCACAAACTTTTAAAGCTTCCTTACTTTCAATCTTCTAGTTCTTTGACCTCCAGACCCCTGATCATACAGCCAGGCCATTGGGCAGTGCCTAGGTATTTGCTCAAATTTTCACCCAGGACTTCTCCTTCCAGATGCACCACTCCTATCTCTACACACTGAGAAGCTTTCCTCTCTCCTCCTTCTCTCAAGGCCACCCCTAAATGTGATTACAATGTGGCCATTATCCATTTCGGGCTTGCACTCATGCGCTGAACTGACCCACCTTTACAATAAGATTAAGGTTTTTCCTTCTCTTTCAGTTACCCCTAAGGGTTCTCCATATGTCCATCGGTGCGCAGTAAAGGTAGGACTCTTGAGCAACCATGGTGGGTGGCTTGGGGGCAAGGTCCAGGCTACCTGCGCATGCCCTCGGGTCCTATTTTGTTTTGAACCCTGGCATGAGAGCTCTGATCAAACAAACTATTTGGTTTAGCTTATAGTAGTCTACAGTTACTCTCCTGAGTCTATCTGGTTTCTTCAAGGCCCAGAATGTCAAATTAAGAAAGATTATAATAGGGACCACACTACTCTCACCATACTCTCTTCCTGCTTGGGATGCAATACTGCTTTTTGTTCACCATCTTGGCTTGAGGTTGGGGGGACAGTTTCAGAGGCATCCACTTTGTATTCTCCCAATACCCCTTAACAAGCAAATTAAGGACCCCTGTGGATGTTACTCCAACTGCCAAAGATGTCAACCCAACCATATACTCAGAAACTGGAGAAATGAATACTGGGTAGTTCTGAAGGCCCAGTTGCTCTACTATAATCCATATATTAGCCAGTACTTGATTTATTATCTGGCTTATAAACTCCCATTCCAACAGTAGGACCATGATGATATTTTGGATCTCCAGATACTAATGTTTACTCAAACCCTGTATCCAATAGTCCACAAAATGTTGAGTGTTCCCATTTCCTCAGGGTAAAGTTATCCAAATAAATGGCCACAAGTCCCTGTGGGCAAGGGATGGGGAACTCATGACAGTATATACTGGCCATGGTGTGGCATAGTCATTACTCCCGGGATGCTTCAAATTCCTCAGTCATATGGGTCCTACATCTGAAAAATGGCTCAGATCCTGGTACTGAGCAGGGTATTATGAATTTTTATTGGGCCAGTGACCATCAGCCTCCTACTCTTCTATTCTTGCTATGTGTCTGGTTGTAGATATTAAGCATCACTCTTTTTGTCTACTTCCTATTTTGTCCCCAGTTACAACAGGTTCTATTAGCAATCTCTGCAGTTCTCTGTGGGCTAAGACCCTTCTGCTGTTCCTTCCAACTTGGTGGTCATTGTAGTACCTTTATCTCTGGCTTCCGACAATTAAACACCACCACTTGATGTCTATTAATTGAGGGCCTCATCATTTCCTTGAATATTAAAACAACTTACCTCTGTGACTATCTCTGTAGCCCTGGCCTGCAGAAGACAGCCACCATTGGTGCCGCCTCATGAACACATTTATGTGTGTCCTCTGGGCCGTTCCGTAGGACACAGTGCTCTGGAAAGTCCTTCTGGCATCACATATTACATCTATTTAAGCATGTTCACTTCCCAGGCCTTTTTAATTCCTTCCTCTTCGTCTGCCAGGGAAACTTGGGAATTTCCACTTGACTGTGTATGTGCCACTGCTTTCTCCTGGTCCCTAAAGTAGCCATCCTAGGGGCACCTGGGTGACCTAGTCATTTGAGAGTCCAACTCCTGGTTTCAGCTTGGGTCATGATCTCAGGGTCATGGGATCAAGCCCAACATCAGGCTCTGTGTTCAGCACGGAGTCTGTTTGGGGTTTCTTTCTCCCTCACCCTCTGACCCTTCCCCGGCATGTGTACATGCTCGCTCTCTCTCAAATAAATAAACCTTTTCAAAAATAAGATAAAAATAAAGTAGCCATCCTAGTAGTAACCTTGCACCATCCACTAAAGTCCTTGCAAAGATATTAAGTTCCATATTCTGAAAAAAAAAATACCCTCATACCCCAATTCAGTGAAGTCTTGCTTATGTGGTATTATGATCTGGACCTCTTGATCAAGCACCTTCAATATCCAATACCAAGGGCTCCTGCCAGTATCCGTTAGCTAATCCTTACAGCTCATTTGGGTTATAATCTTTCAAAAACTTTCAGAGCTGAGTTTTGTGAGAACTAAATCCTAATTATGGACCTGGCAAGAAAGTAGGAGAAAGCTGTTTCGAGGGAATCACCCCTTGCTTGGATGAACAAAGTCTCTCTCCTTAGGGTCTTCTCACATAGAAGGGTGTTGCTAGAACATACGAGTACTGGACCACCTGGGCAAGCTCTGAAGTTCCAGGGATGTCTTCTGAGCCAAAATTCTAAGAGGCATACACCTAGATACCCTCCTTTCATATTTCAAGGTCCCAGGTTTTTCTACCTAGGGCCCTGACCTTAGCATAACAAACTAGCCCTGGTCAAGCACTAAAATATCTGTGGAGTTCCAGGACTTTATTGGGTTCTGAGTCTATCCTCACCTTGTTTGCTCTTTTACTACAGAAGGGTCTCTTTGTAAGCTCTCCAAGATGTTCTCTGGCTCAGCTCGCACACTTAGATCCTAATTATTTCTTATCCACCTTCCATTTTCCTAAATTGTTCTCCAGGTGGCAGTACACTGAATGATAACTGGTCACATTCTACTGCTCTTGACGCCATTGCTCCCCACACCCCTTCACTACCACAACTAAATCATTCAAACGTCCAAATTCTCACTCCAACAAATATATTCCTCTACATCAGGACATTCCTTCAGGTCACTGCCGATGAAATCTTCAGCAACTCATGGTCATGTTGTTCTAAGGATGATCCTTATCTCATGCCTCACTCACAAAGATGGTCTTGCCAGCCAGGCAGGGAGTGAGCCAATCTCAAAACTGATCTGTCTTTTTGGCGGACCACAATTGTCAGTTAGAGGCCTCTGGGTAACAGATGTAGAGATGAGATTAGACATACCAGAGATATACTGATAAAGGGGGAAAGAGCAGGAATTAGTAGGAAAAGCTTTTAGACTGATACAGTTTTCTAAGTATAATACTGAGAAATTCTCAACCTGACCAATAAGAAAGCCCTAAGCAAAGACTGGTCATTAGAGGATTCCCTTATCAGGCAAAGATGGTCTAGTAATGGTACCCCTGTTGCGATTAGTCCCTAACTGGGAGGAGTCCCTGGCAGAAATATGGCACTGTAGAAAGTATTATGGTGAATATAAAGATGTAGCAGTTAGAGGCCCTGGTCCACTGTGTGCCTTGCATCAAGTTCTCTTTTTTTTTTTTAACTTTTTACTTTTTAATTTTTTATTATGTTATGTTAGTCACCATACAGTACATAATTAGTTTTTGATGTATTGTTCCAAGATTCATTGTTTACATATGACCCTGAGTACTCCATGCAATATGTGCCCTCCTTTATACCCACCACCAGTCTCCCCCAACCCTCCACTCCCCTCCCCTCTAAAACCCTCAGTTTGTTTCTTGGAGTCCACAGTCTCTCATGCTTCATCTCCCCCTCTGATTTTCCCCCCTTCACTTTTCCCTTCCTTCTCCTAATGTCCTCCATGCTATTCCTTATGTTCCATAAGTAAGTGAAACCATATGATAATTAACTTTCTCTGCTTGACTGATTTCACACAAGCATAATCTCCTCCAGTCCCATCCATGTTGATACAAAAGTTGGGGATTCAACCTTTCTGATGGAGGCATAATATTCCATTGTATATATAGACCACATCTTCTTTATCCATTCATCTGTTGAAGGGCATCTTGGCTCCTTCCACAGTTTGGCTATCGTGGGCATTGTTGCTATGAACATTGGGGTACAGATGGCCCTTCTTTTCACTACATCTGTATCTTTGGGGTAAATACCCAGTAGTGCAATTGCTGGGTCATAGGGTAGCTCTATTTTTAGTTTTTTTGAGAAATCATGTTGTCCCCTAGGATTTTGATGGATTCCTGTCTCACATTGAGGTCTTTCATCAATTTTGAGTCTATCTTAGTGTATGGTGTAAGAGAATGGTCGAGTTTCATTCTTCTGTACATAGTTGTCCAATTTTCCCAGCACCATTTATTGAAGAGACTGTCTTTTTTCCACTGGATATTTTTTCCTGCTTTGTCAAAGATTAGTTGACCATAGAGTTGAGGGTCCAAATCTGGGCTCTCTACTCTGTTCCACTGGTCTATGCATCCGTTTTTGTGCCAGCACCAAGCTGTTTTGGTGATCACAGCTTTTTAATAAAGCTTGAAATCAGGCAACGTGATGCCCCCAGTTTTGTTTTTCTTTTTCAACATTTCCTTGGTGATTCGGGGTCTTTTCTTGTTCCAGACAAATTTTAGCATTGTTTGTTCCAGCACGTTGAAAAATGCTGATGGTATTTTGATTGGGATAACACTGAAAGTACAGATTGCTCTGAGCAGCATAGATATTTTAACAATGTTTATTCTTTTGATCCATGAGCATGGAATGCTTTTCCATCTTTTTGTGTCTTCTTCAATTTCTTTCATGAGTGTTCTATAGCTCCTTGAGTATAGATCCTTTACATCTTTAGTTGGGTTTATTCCAAGGTATCTTATGGTTTTGGGTGGTATTGTAAATGGAATCAATTCTCGAATTTCCCTTTCTATATTTCCATTGTTAGTGTGTAAGAAAGCAACTGATTTCTATACATTGATTTTGTATCCTGCCACATTACTGAATTGCTGTATGAGCTCTAGTAATTCAGAGGTGGAGTCTTCTGGGTCTTACACATAGAGTTTCATGTCATCTGCAAAGAGAGAGCGTTTGACTTCTTTGCCAATTTGAATACCTTTTATTTCTTTTTGTTGTCTGATTGGTGTTGCTAGGACTTCTAGTACTATGTTGAACAACAATGGCAAGAGTGGGCATCCTTGTCATGTTCCTGATCTCAGTGGGAAGGCTGTCAGCTTTTCCCCATTGGGAATATTTGCTGTGTGTTTTTCATAGATGGATTTAATGAAGTTGAGGAATGTTCCCTCTATCCTTATACTCTGAAGAGTTTTAACCAGGAAAGAATGCTGTATTTTGTCAAATGCTTTTTCTGCATCAATTGAGAGGACCATGTGGTTCTTATTTCTTCTCTTATTAATTTGTTCAATCACATGGATTGATTTGCAAATGTTGAACCACACTTGCATCCCAGGGATAAATCCCACCTGGTCATGGTGGATAATCTTTTTAATGCACTATTGGATCCTATTAGCTAGGATCTTGTTGAGAATCTTGGCATCCATATTCATCAGGGATATTGGTCTGAAATTCTCCTTTTTTATGAGGTCTTTGCCTGGTTTAGAGATCAAGGTAATACTAGCTTCACAGAAAGAGTCTGGAACTTTTCTTTCTGTTTCTATTTTTTGAAACAGCCTCAGGAGAATAAGTATTATTTCTTCTTTGAATGTTTGGTAGAATTCCCCAGGAACTCCATCAGGTCCTGAACTCTTGTTTTTTGAGAAGTTTTCAATACCTGCTTCAATCTCATTATTAGTTATTGGCCTGTTCAGGTTGTCAATTTCTTCCTGTTTCAGTCTTGGAAGTTGATAGGTTTCCAGCGATGCATCCACCTCTTTTAGGATGTTTAACTTATTGGCATATGGCTGCTCATAATAATTTCTGATGTTTCCAGTTCCTTGGTGTTAGTCGTGATCTCTCCCCCTTTCAAGTTCTTTTGGACGGAGATCTGAGCAGCACACATCTCCATGGCTGCCACACCTGGAAAATGCTTAATACTATTTCCCAGGAAGCTTCTTGCTGCCACACAAATGGATCTATTCTAAGTGACTTTTCCAAACAGGAGTGCCTCCTTCTTTTTTTTTTTTTTTTAATATTTTTACTTATTCATTTGACAGAGAGACACAGTGAGAGAGGGAACACAAACAGGGGGAGTGGAAGAGGGAGAAGTAGGCTTCCTGCCAAGTAGGGAGCCCAGTGCAGGGCTCAACCCCAGGACCCTGGGATCATGACCTGAGCAGAAGGCGACATTTAACGACTGAGCCACCCAGGTGCCCCAGAATGTGTCCTCCTTTAAAATGAGGCTTTCAAATATTAGTCTTGAAGAGAAAAATCAGCTACTACCTAACTCACAACCCAGAGGATTCATGTAAGGCGGCAGCAGATTTCAGAGTCAGTCCCTGGGGGAACAGGCTAAGGTCAGCAACACTGTCATCACTAATAAGGAGACTGAAGAAGCAATGGCCATTCCAGGGAAGATCAGCATAGATGACAATGAGCAAGAATGATTCAGAAGGCCAACAGCAAGATATAAACCCTGTCAGAATCATCCTCTCGAGAAATAAGGTTTTAAGATTATCACGTGAACCGTCTACAGAGCAATGAGATACTGCTACAGAATAAGGCCAGCCTGGGCGCTTGTGGGACACTGTGAGTGACCATAACTGGTTACAGTGAAGAACTCATGGACACAGACATAAAGCAATTTCTGGCCTTTTATTTTTTTTATAACAGTCATCCGTTTTGCAACCTGACTGCACACTAGTAACGTGGCCTTATCCCTGAATTGTGCTCACCCGCGAACCCCAACAGAGGGGCCGGACAGGAAAGGCAAACCTATTTTGAGGTTTCCTGCTAAGGACAAGTCGTGGATTCATTCTATCAGCAAATATTTACCAAACACCAAATAGTCGCTACACCCCGTGCTTGGAACTAGGAATACACACCCCTGCCTTCAAGGGGATAAATGGAATTTACCGCTGGGAGACCAGGTCCACAGTAACGTGTCACTGTGAGTAGCTCTCAGCATTCCTCTAAGTCACGTTGCTAAAAGCAAAATTTTCTTTTCTTCTTTTTTTTTGGTGTTTGTATCAAAAAAGATATTTAGTATCAAGTGAGATATAAAAATATTTTGAAACCAGGGGCGCCCGGGTGGCTCAGTCGTTAAGCGAAGGTCTTTGGCTCGGGTCATGATCCCAGGTTCTTGAGATCCAGCCCCGCATCCGGCTCACTGCTCGGTGGGAGACCAGCTCTCCCTCTCCCACTGCCCCTGCTTGCATTCCTGCTGTTGTTGCCTCTCTCTCTGTCAAATAAATAAATGCAATCTTTAAAAAAATGTTTTGAAACCAGAAAGTTCTATACACATCTGGGGAGTAAATATCACTTATATGATAACTCTTTCTCGATGGCTTTTACTCCTCTCACCAGAGTTCTGGAACATAGCTGATCAAATTATTTGCATGGCCTTAATACCAGTAAAGTTTCTCTCATTAATGAAAATATTTTCAACAGACTGACCGTTGCCGAATTATCAATTCTGTATTATTTTTAGACTTCTGTTTTATGCACTTTGGGGGATATAGAATACAATGGATATGCAATCTTGACTCAGACAAAAGAAATTGAAAAACCAAAATGTTTTTCCTCTTTACTTGCTTGCTTTGGAGAAAGATAATTCTAATGAAACCCAGTTATAAACACTCAGACGTCTGTGTCTACTTTCTGGCTGTAAAATGCTACAAAAAATTGTCTTCATAAAAATATAATATATATAAATTAATAAATTTTAGGATGTTATACACACATATATGTGTATATATAAAATGTCATGGGAGCAGTGTAGGATAGTCAAGGCACGGAAGATTAGAACAAACTCACGGTGAACTTTGTAGCCAGAATTGCAAACAAGGGGCCTTGCCATTTTTGAGGATAAGCCCAGTCTAAGATTTGATAGTTTTGTAGGAGAAAATATTATAGTCTGAATGTCACCAAGATAAAATTTGGATAGTTGCAATATTTGCTGGCTCCGTAGTTTCTTCGGGGAAATATCGAAGAGGGAAAGAACCCTTTTGAGGACAAGAAATAAGTGTAATATGGAAATAGAGATGTAGGGATCTGTACTGTCAGAAAGTACCCCCATTCATTAACACATACACCCTTTGGCAAAATAGGTGTGAAACATTCCCTTAGATTGTGGGATTATATAGCTCTCATTGTGTCTGCTAGAGGTTGCACTTCTAATTTATACAGTCAGTTATCTTTGTCACAGCATGAGGTCTTACAGCTGAGCAAGCAGCTTTGGCAAAAAGTCCAAGGTCCTGAGGCTTAGGGGGGCCGATGGGAATTAAGTTGGCGGAAGGCCTGGGTACCTCAAGGGCATCTAATGCGAAATCAGTTAATTTTCAGTACTTATATAGATGTTAGTAACTTCCTGCCTCTATTTCTAAATGGGATAGGGAAATCTTGGCTGCCTGTGAACTTGTCATAGCAACAAAGAACGATTTCATTCATCTCGCCCAGGAATAGCTTCTGGTGTGTATGTGTACAGAGTGATAGAAGCTCGTTCAAGTGAATATTGGTTCGGGAGCTTTGGGGATTATGAAAAGGGGGCACAGCTGTGATTCTTCAGTGGCTAGGTGAATGAAGGCAGCCATCTAAGAGGGGTGGAGAAGCCAGCTGGAATGGAAGCAGGAAAGATAAAGCTTAAGACCCTGGGAACCAATACACACAAGCTTCCCTCTAGCTCTCTGCTGTTAAGTCGATTTCCATTGGAGGCCTTCCAGAAAGGATTCCAACCTCTTATACAGCCCCTTGTACAGTGGAGTGAAACACTAGTGGCAGGGAGAGGGATTGGGGAAGCTGTGGAAACACCAGACAAGGAGTCAAGAGAACAGAAGGGAAATTCTGGCTCCCCTGAGGGAGCTCTGGCCAATTCACTTGTCCTCGTAGCTTACAGTAGTTAATGGTGTGGAGTCTAAAGCCAGATTTCATCAGTTCCGAGTCCAGCTTTGACACTTGTCAGCAGTGTATCCTATAGCAAATTAGAATCTTTTGTAAAATGTGGGTAATGATAACCATGCCTAGATTTGTACTCCCAGAATTCTTAGGAGGATTAAATAAGGGTCCAAAACATAGTGAGTGCTACAGAAGCATTTGTCAAATTATATAATATTGGGGTATCAATCCAGAAGTTTCTATGCCCTCATCATGAGACATAGCCAAGGGTGGTAACGTAGCAAACCGCCTCGAGTTATTAGAACAGAGCACAGTAGAGCTGTCTGGAAGGTAGTGGAAGGGCAGGGTGAAATGCTTTTTCAAGATAATATAGAAGATATTCTGCAGGGTATTTTGGAAGAGAGGGACATATCTTACACTTAATGCAAATAAACACAAAATATCTGGATCTAAGGAAGCAGACATGAAAACTATCTACCTGCATTAGATGGAGCATGTGTATTACAGGGGGAAGTTAGTTAACTCAAAGCTATTTCAAGACACAAAAATTCATGGGGTGCCTGGGTGGCTCAGTGGCTTAAGCCTCTGCATTTGGCTCAGGTCATGATCTCAGGGTCCCGGGATCAAGCCCCGCATCGGGCTCTCTGCTCAGTGGGGAGCCTGCTTCCTGCTCTCTCTCTCTGCCTGCCTCTCTGCCTACTCGTGATCTCTCTCTCTGTCAAATAAATAAATAAAATCTTTTTTAATAAAAGACACAAAAATTCTGCCTCATTTATATATTCAATAACCATATAGAGTTCTACTTTCATAATATGGGTTCAATTACTCACAATTTCTTACTTACTTGATTTGGGGCCATAAATTTTAGTCTGTAAAACCTAAAATTTAACATGACAGCTCCTCTTTCCTAAGAATTCAGTATTAAATCATCTTACAATTTAAAAATCTTACAATTGATGACATTTTGAAATAGATATACCATGAGAGGGTCATAACGTCAGCATCTCTCTTTCGTTAACAGATCTGTGTTGTGGAAGTTATATTTCTGGCCAATGTGGCTGGGAGGACTGGGGCTCTCTTCACCTAACTATATTTCATTTTCATAGAAGATTGACCCAAGGTGAGGCAGGCTAAGAATCCTGGGATCCAGTAGCCACAGCTCTAGCTTGCTCATAGGGTGAAGGTTTCACACTCAAAAGGTCAAGATGAAAAGAACTTGGGCTACCATAACAACCTGGTTCCCCCACTCATAGATCCAGAGTCCACTCCAGGAGAAGCAAGCCACTGTCCTTGTCCCCATCTTTGGTGCAGTGGAACAAGGTCCTGCTCAGGTGGAGAAACAGGCCATAAGAAAAGAGATAACCATAGCTCTTCCTAAGCAGACTGACTTTATCTGGAATAGAACGTGAGAAAGCTCATAGATAAGGGAATTCCAAAAAAACAATGGAGATCTAGGTGGTGAGCAACAAATAAAAGGGTAGATCACCTAGAACTTCAAGAGAGAACAAGAGAAAGAGAATAGTAAGTGTAGTAAGAGTAAGGCTCAAAGACTAACAACATCCTGCCCCTAAAACAGAAGTTACATTTTTTTCAGCTATATAGAGATATAATTGGCATATAACATTGTGTAAGTTTAGGGTATACAACTTCATGATCCACTGTACATATATATTGCAAAATGATGACCACAATAAGGTTAGTTAACACATCTATCATCTTACATTGTAACTATTTGTGTGTGTCAGGGTGGAGGGGTGAGGTCATTTAGGTTCTACTCTCAGCAACTTCCAAGTACACAATACTGTATTATTAACTCTGGGGCGCCTGGGTGGCTCAGTGGGTTAAGCCTCTGCCTTTGACTCAGGTCATGATCCCAGGGTCCCAGGGTCTGCTCAGCAGGGAGCCTGTTTCCCTTCCTCTCTCTCTCTCTCTGCCTGCCCCTCTGCCTACTTGTGATCTCTGTCAAATAAATAAATTTAAAAAATCTTTTAAAAAAACTGTAATCAGCATGCTGTACATTAAACTCCAGAACTTGTTCATCATATAACTGAAAGTCTGCACCCTCTGACCAGTATCTCCCCATTTCCCCCATCCCCAGCTCCCGGCAACCAAAATCTACTCTGTGTTTCCGTGAGTTTGGCTTTTTTACAGTCCACACATAAGTGAGACCATGTAGTACTTGTCTTTCTCTGTTTGGCTTATTGTACTCAGCATAATATTCTCAAGTCTCACCCTTGTTGTAACACATGTCAGGATTTCCGTCTTTTGATGGCTTAACAAGTTGTGTGTGTGTGTGCACGCGTGCATATCCATGTGTATTTTTTCTCAATGCATTTGTCCATTGACAGAGACTGAGACACTTGGGGGATTTCTCTATCTTATGCTGCTGCAATTAACACTACAAGGAATGCAGGGTTGCAGATATCCCTTCCAGGCAGTGATTTCATTGCCTTCCAACATATATCCAGAATTAGAATTTCTGGATCATATGTAGTTCTATTTTTAATTTGTTTGAGGAACCGCCATACTGTTTTTCACACTAACTACCAATTTACATTCCCACCAACAGTGCATAACGGGTCACATTTCTCCTCATCTTCGACAACACTTACTTTGTCTTTTTGCAAATGGCCAGCCCAACAGCTGTGAGGTGAGAACTCACTGTGGTTTTGATTTACGTTTCCTCTATGAATAGTGATGCTGAGCACCTTTCCATGCATCTGTTAGCTTTTCATACATCTTCTTTGTAAAAACATCTGCTCAGATCTTTACCTGGTTTTTTTAAGGATTTTATTTATTATTTGACAGATAGAGATCACAAGTAGGCAAAGAGGCAGGCAGAGAGAGTGAGGAAGGGAAGCAGGCTCCCTGCTGAGCAGAGAGCCCGATGAACCCTGGGATCATAACCTGAGCCTAAGGCAGAGGCTTAACCCACTGAGTCATCCAGGCACCCCAATTTACTTTTTAAAAATGTATTTTTCTTTAAAATGCTTATATTTTATTTATTTATTTATTTGTAAAGATTTCATTTATTTGTCAGAGAGAGAGCTAATAGATATAAACTACTTAGAACAGTGCCCGCCACATAGAATCAATGAAATATATGGTAATGGTAACTATTAAGAATGCAGTCTAACGGGATGCCTGGGTGGCTCAGTGGGTTAAAGCCTCTGCTTTCAGCTCAGGTCATGATCCCAGGGTCCTGGGATCAAGCCCCGCATCGGGCTCTCTGCTCAGTGGGGAGCCTGCTTTCCCCCCCTTTCTCTCTGCCTGCCTCTCTGCCTACTTGTGATCTCTGTCTGTCAAATAAATAAATAAAATCTTTAAAAAATAACATTAAGGGGCGCCTGGGTGGCTCAGTGGGTTAAAGCCTCTGCCTTCGGCTCAGGTCATGATCTCAGGGTCTTGGGATCGAGCCCCACATCAGGCTCTCTGCTCGGCAGGGAGCCTGCTTCCCTTCCTCTCTCTCTGCCTGCCTCTCTGCCTACTTGTGATCTCTGTCAAATAAATAAATAAAATATTTTTTAAAAAATAAAATAAAAAATAACATTAATTCTTGTGATCCATGACTATACGATATCTTTCCATTTATTTGGGTCTCCATCAGTTTCTTTCATCAGTGTGTTAGAGTTATAGGTATACATGTTTTTCATCTCCTTGATTAAATTTATTCTAACGTATTTTATTGTTTTGATGCTCTTGTAAATGAGATTTTCCTTATTTCTTCTTCAGATAGTTCTTTGTTAGTGTATGGAAATGGAACTGACCTCTATATGTTGAATTCTGTATCCTTTAACTTTACTGGTACTTCTAGCAATTTCTTGGTGACGTATTAGGGATTTTCTATATGTAAGATCATGTCATCTGCAGAGGCAGATTTACTACTTCCTTTCTGATTTGGAAGCCTTTTATTTCGTTGTCTTGGCTAATTGCTAATGAATGTAAATGAAAACAACAAACCTAATTAAGGGGAGGCAGCTAAAGCAGTGTTTAAAGAGAAATTTAAACCTGCAAATGCCTATCCTAAAAAAGAAGAAAAATCTCATATCAACATCCCAAATTTCTACATTAGGAAACTCAAAAAATAAGAGCAAACTAAATACATATCACTCAGAAGGAAGGAAATAATAAAGACTAGAGTGGAAATAGATAAAGCAGAGAATAGAAAAACAATAGAGAAAATCAATGAAGGCTAAAGTTGGTTCTTTGAAAAGATAAATAAATTGCTGAAACTTTAGCTAGACCAACAAAGCAAAAAAGAGAGAAGACCCAAAATACTAAAACCATGAATAAAAGAGGAGACACCATTATATAACATGTAGAAATTAAAAAAATTAAAAGGCAATACAATGAACCACTGTATGTGTACAAGTTATATAGATGAAATGGACAAATCCCTTGAAAGATACCAACTAGCAAAACATATGTAAGAAAAAATCAGAAATCTGAATTGACAAATAAAATCTGAATGTGACAAGTAAAAACATTGAATACATAATTTCAAATCTTCCCAAAAATGCCTTTACTTATAGTTTCTACCAAACACTGAAAGAAGAATTAATATCAATTCTTCACAACTTCTCCAAAAAACAGAAGAGGATGGAATACTTCCTAACTCATTCTATAAGGCCTGTTATTACTCTGATTTAAAAAAAAAAAAAACCAGAAGATATTGTAAGAAAAGAAAACTACCAACCATTATCTCTTACAAATACAGATGTTAAAAAATCTCAAAAAAAAAAAAAAATACTGGCAAGGGGTGCCTGGGTGGCTCAGTGGGTTAAGACCTCTGCCTTCAGCTCAGGTCATGACCCCAGGGTCCTGGGATGGAGCCCTGCATCAGGCTCTCTGCTCAGCAGGGAGTCTTCTTCTCTTCCCACTCCCCCAGCTTGTGTTTCCTTTCTCATTGTGTCTCTCTATGTCAAATAAATAAATAAAATCTTTAAAAAAATACTGGCAAACCAAATTCAGCAAGATATAAAAAGATTATATACCATGGTTAAGTGGTATTTATTCGAGGAAGGCAAGATCAGTTTTACATGTGAAAATCAATTAATGTAATATATCATAGTATACGAGAAAAAAAAATGACATGGTTATCTCCTTGGATGCAGAAAAGGCATTGGACAAAATCCAACGTTTCATTGTTGATGACAACGGACATTGGGAACCTTCTCAACTTGTGCGGACTACTTATAAAAACACAAAGCTAGCATCACAGTTCTCATAACATGGGTAAAAGATAGTTCCTGTATATTGGCCTCTTTGTTGTTTTTTTCTTCATAGAGACTAGGAAGTCTGCTCATACCGAACTCAATTGTTTACACATCTAGTTGCCTTAAAGACAACCTTCTAAATAACATTTTTGGCCATTCAGAATGTGCCTGTCTTGCATACCCTGAAAATTTGTAGCCCACATCTGCTAGCCATAGATAAAGCAGACCCTGTGTCTACAAAATACCCAAACCACTGCTGCCCACTGGGGCTCGCACAGACTCCCAACAGTACCGCTGAGCAACGTCACCTAGACACATAAGCTCCCTCTCCCAGGGAACCCCTTGCCCTCTTCTCCTTCTGAGTGGTGAGCAAGCCACCCCTGTCTCCGGAAGGTCTACGCTAAGGAACTTCCCCTCTCATGCCATTCTGTCCAAACGGCCCCAAAGCACTTTTTGTGCAATAATGCCATCTCATAATCATGTCTTTTCATTTGATCAGCCCTAAAATCTCTGACTTCACCAAATCTTTTGCTGCTGAAAGACTGAATGCATTCTTCATACAATCAGACCCAAGACTAGGATGTCTTCTCTTGTAATGTGTATTACTTTGCTTGGACTCCCATAATAAAGTACCATAGACTGGCAGTTTAAACAGCATACATTCCTTCTCACAGTTCTGGAGAAGTGTGAGGTCAAGGTGTCCTTAGAGTTGGTTCTACTCAGGACCATAAGGGATAGATCTCTTCCCAGCCTCTTCTTTGCTTCTGAGTGGCCATCTCACTCTGTGTCTTCACATAATCTTCCCTCTGTATGAGTGTGTGTGCAAATTTTCATTTTTTGTAAGAGTATCAGTCATATTGGGCTGGGATCCAACACCATGACCTCATTTCAATTTAATCACCTCTGTAAAGACCCTGTCTCCAAATATGGTCACGTTCTGAAGTACTGGGGAGTTAAGATTTCAACATATGAATTTAAGAGAGTGTAGACAAAATTCAGGCCGTGACATCACTTCTATTTAATATGTCCTGGAAACTAGCTAGGGAAATTAAACAAGAATAAGAAATAAAGGGGATCCAATTTGGAAAGGAAGAGGTAAAATATTCTCTATATGCCGCTGACATGATCCTATTTATAGAAAGTGCACACACAGAGACAAGAAGATGGTGGCGGAGTAGGAGAACCCCAAGCATGCCTCATCCCATGAATACAACTAGATAACTATCAAATCATCCTAAATACTCCAGAAATCAACCTGAAGACTGACAGAACAAACATCACAACTAAAGAAAGAGAAGAGGCCACATTGAAGAAGGCAGAAAGTACCGAGACATGGTTTAGGGGAGAAACAGATCCTGGCTGCTGCAGAAGGGAGAAGCTGTGGTCATAGAGAAGGATGAGAGAGAGAAACACATAAGGGAATGCACAAGGAGACTATTTCCCCATAGCCATTGGCTTAGAAAATGAAAGGGGCTGAATTTCATGAGTTATTCCAACTGTGAGGCTTAAAGACTGGCACTTTATTTTTTAAAAAGATTTTATTTATGTATTTGACAGAGATCACAAGTAGGCAGAGAGTCAGGCAGGGGGGGGGGGGGAAGCAGGCTCCCTGCTGAGCAGAGAGCTCGATGCGGGGCCCGATCCCAGGACCCTGAGATGGTGACCTGAGCTGAAGGCAGACGCTTTAACCCACTGAGCCACCCAGGTGCCCCAAGACTGGCATTTTAAAGGTCAGTAGGCTTGCGTGCGAGAGAACCTGGAAGGCACTGTGCTGCTCTTGGAGAGAAAGGAAGCCAACAACCCAGGGGCAAACAGCATGGGAACAGCCACCTAAAGAACTCCTGGGGCAACAGCGGAGAATTTAATCACTCATCTCAGAGCATGTCCCTGAGAGGCAGTGTTTGCAGAGACACCTCTCCAGGAACAACAGAGCTGGTCGGTGCCACTTCCCTCCCCCTGAGCATAAATACAGAGCCACCTGCAGGAAGCAGCACAGCAAGGAAACTGGCTGCCCAAGTTATTGACACTAAGCCCCACACCCCTGCACTCCAGGGGAAATGCCCTTCTCAGTCACACTTACCTTAGTCACAACACTGTGGGCCCCTCCCCCAGAAGACAATCACAAACCCCAGCCTACACCATGTCTTCCAACCAGAGAGATCTGTGGGGCCTCAGTTCTGACGGAAGTGGTGACAGGTCTGATTTCACAAGCAAATCAGAGCACACCTGGTTAAAACTCCCCACATTCAGGGCATTTGGGTGCCTCAGTTGTTAAGCAGCTGCCTTTGGCTCAGGTCATGATCCCAGGGTCTTGGGATCAAGCTCCAGGTTGGGCTCCCTGCTCAGTGGGAGCCTGCTTCTCCCTCTCCTACTCCCCCTGCTTGTGTTCCCTCTCTTGCTGTGTCTCTCTCTGTCAAATAAATAAATAAAATCTTTAAAAAAAAAACTCCCCACATTCAGGTAGGTACCATACACTGCCCAGAGTAGGCAAGAAGAGCCTCCGCCAACAACTGGCCTGAAAGATAGAGCAGCCAAAAAACAATAGCAGAGGGCATACAGCATATACTAGAGGCACTCCGTGAAGCACCAGACCCTGGACACTATATGACCTCTTCTTCCATTACTTCCAGGAGCCAAAGACATAACTGGCTTTTCTCACACAGAGAAGCAGGCAGAGACTTAACACAAAATGAGAAGACAAAGGAATTTATCAAAAATGAAAGAATAAGACAAAGCCACCACGTGAGATCTAAGTGAGGTAGATATATGTAACATGCCTGATGGAGAATTTAAAACAACAGTCATAAGGGTATTCACTGAGCCTCAAAAGAGAATAGAAAACATCAGTGAGACCAGTACTACAGAGACTAAAAAGTTAAGAAAGAAGGAATCAGAGATGAAGAGTACAAAAAATGAGATTGGAAATAGGTTTGATGCAATGGTTAGGGTTAGGGTTAGGGTGAGGGTTAGGGTTAGAAGCAGGGGAACAAATCAATGACCTAGAAGACAAAGTAAGGAAAATAATGAAACTTAACAAAAGAGAGAAAGGAGAATTATACAACACGTGAATGGACATAGGGAACTCAATCAGTTCATCAAATATAGTAACATTCATATTATAAGAACTCCAGAAGAATAGAGAAAATGGGGAAGAAATTTTATTTGAAGAAATAATAGCCGAAAATTTCCTTAATCTGGAGAAGGAAACAGACATCCAAATTTAGGAGGCACAGAGAACTCCCATCAAAATCAACAAAAGCAGGCCAACACCAAGAAATACTGTAATTAAAAATGTAAAATCTAGTGATTAAAAAAAAGGCCTAAAAGCCGCAAGACAAAAGAAGTCAGCAACTTACAAGGGAAAACCCATAAGGTTTGTAGGAGACTTTTCAACTGAAACTTTGTAAGACAGATGGGAGTGGTATGATATAGTCAAAGTGCTGAATGAAAAAAATCTGCAGTCAAGAATACTCTATCCATCAAAGCTATCATTCAGAATAGAATGAAAGAGTTTCCCAAACAGAAACTAAAGGAGTTCATGACCATTAAATCAGCCCTGCAAGAAATATTAAAAGGATTCTTTGAGTAGAAGGGAGAAACCAACAGTGACAGTATAAAGATAGGAAACACAAAAGCAGCAAAAATGAATATTTTGTAAAAATCAGTCAAGGAGTGGTGCCTGGCTGTCTCAGTCAATTAAGCATCCAACTCTTGATTTCAGGTGAGATCATGATCTCAGGGTTGTAAGACTGAACCCCTCTTTGGGCTCCAAACTAGGTATGGAACCTGCTTAAGATTCTCTCCACCCTTGCCTATGCTCCTCCCCACTGCTCATGTGTGCTCTCTCTCTCTAAAAAGAAAAAAAAATCAGCCAAGGAACTCACACACACACACAAAAGGATATAATATAATAACATATACCTGAAATGTGGGGAGTAGAGGAGAAAAGAATAGGTTCAAATTTGAATGATCATCAACAGGGCACCTAGGTGGCTCAGCTGGTTCAGTTGGTTAAGCGTCTGCCTCAACTCAGGTCGTGATCCCAAGGTCCTGGGATCAAGTCCCAAATCAGGCTCCCTCTACCTCTGCCTTTCACTCTGTGTGTCTCTCATGAATAAATAAATAAAACCTTTAAAAAATAAAGAAATGACTATCAACTTAATATAGACTGCTGTTTGCAGAAGAGGTTATCTGTTAACCTAACGGTAACCATCTATCCAAAAAAAAAAAAAAAACTAACAAACATGAAAAGAATAAAGAGAAAGAAATCTAAACACATCATTAAAGAAAATGGGCAAAATGTGAAAAAGAGAAAGACAAGAAAGGATTAGGGAAATCTCCAGAAATCAATGACAAAACAAGTATTAGAAAGTCAATAAACACATACCTATCAATAATCACTTTGAAGGTAAATGGACAGAATGCTCCAATCAAAAGTTACAGTGTGTCAACAATCAAGTGAGATTTATTCCTGGGTTGCAAAGGTGGTTCAATATCTTCAAATCAATCGATGTGAAACATCATATTATTAAAAGGAATAAGATCATTTCAACAGACACAGAAAAAGCTTTTGACAAAGTACAGCATCCATTCATGATAAAAACCTTCAACAATGTAGGGTTAGAAGGAAAATAACTAATAATAAAGGCCTTATATGAAAAACCAATCACTAATATTATCTTAAATGGGGAAAAAACTGAGAGTTTCTCCTCTCTGGTCAGGAACAAGATAGGGATGTCCACATTCACCACTGTTATTCAACATAGCACTGGAAGTCCTAGCCATAGCAGTCAGACTACAAAAAGAAATAAGTTATCTAAATCAACAAGGAAGACTAAAACTTTCACCATTTGCTGATGACATGATACTCTATAGAAAACCCAAGACTCCACCAAAAAACTGCTAGAACTCATCAACAAATTCAGTAAAGTTGCAGGGTACAAAATCCATGTACAGAAATCTGTTGCCTTTCTATACACCAATAATGAAGAAGAAAGAGAAATGAAGGATTCAATCCCATTTACAACTGCACTAAAATTAATCACATATGTAGGTATAACCTTTTTTTTAAAATATTTTTTACTTATTTATTTGACAAAAAGATAGAGAACACAAGTAGGCAGAGTGGCCGGCAGGGCAAGAGGGTGAAGCAGGCTCTCCATTGAGCAGGGAACCTGATGTGGGTTCGATCCCAGGACCCAGGGATCACAACCTGAGCCAAAGGCAGATGCTTCACTGACTGAGCCACCCAGGTGCCCTGATACCTAGGTATAAACCTAACCAAAGAGGTGAAAGACCTGTACTCTGAAAATTGTAAAACACTGATGAAATAAATTGTTAACAATACAAAGAAATGGAAAGACATTCCATGCTCATGGTTTAGAAGAACAAATGATTAAAATGTCTATATGACCCAAAGCAACCTATATATTTAATGCAATCCCTTTCAAAATACCAAGAGCATTTGTCAGAGAGCTAGAACAAACAATCCTAAAATTTGTATGGAACCACAAAAGACCCTGAACAGCCAAAGCAAACTTGAAAAAGAAAAGCAAAGCTGGAGGCATCAGAAAGCTGTAGTGATCAAAGCAGGGTGGCACAAAAAAAAATAGACAAATAGATCAATGGAACAAGACAGAAAATCCAGAAACAAACCCACAATTATATGGTCAATGAATCTCCAGCAAATCAGGAAAGAACATCCAATGGGAGAAAGACAGTCTCTTCGACAAATGATGATGGGAAAACTGGACCAGCTACATGAAAAAGAAAAAAACTGGATCACTTTCTTTCACCAAACACAAAGATAAAGTCAAAATGCATTAAAGACCTAAATGTGAGTACTGAAACCATAAAAATCCTAGACGAGAACACACACAGTAACTTCTTTGACATCAGCCATAACAACTTTTTCTAGATATGTCTCTCAAGGCAAGGGAATCAAAAGCAAAAATAAGCTACTGGGATTTCATCAAAATAAAAAGCTTCTGCATAGCAAAAAAAAAAAAAAA
>RCUC01016469.1:0-22982 GCA_003697995.1 Taxidea taxus jeffersonii
TTTTTTTTTTTTTTTGTGGTGAGTTTTTCTGCCTTGTCATTTTATCCAGATAAGAATATATAAAGGAGTAAATAAAATACTAAAAAGGTGGCGAAGACCTCAGAGAAATGTGCTTTAACCAAATCAGAAGGGACCCCAAATTGTGGGAGGAAGAAAGGGTGTAAAAAGAAGTTCAGGAAAAAATTTAAAAAATAATGAAAAAATATAAAAAAGAAATATATATATATGTGTGTGTGTGTATATATATATATATATATATATATATATATATATATATTAGACAGGTGAATAGAACAAGGTCACCCACTTCATTCAGGGTCTTGTAATGAGTTTGGATTTTATTTTATTCACAATAAGAAGTCATTGAAAAATCCTACTGATTCTACCTTCTAAATATATTTGATATTCTTTATCCCCATGGCCTACACTGTATTTTAGTCTGTTATCATCTCTTACTTGGATCACTGCTAAAGTTTCCTAAAAGGTCTCTTAACTGGTTCTGGGCCTTCCTTCAGGCTAGGCTTTTCATGTCCAAAAAGATATCTTTTACAAATGAAAATCTAATCATTATACTATTCACTTATATAATTTGCTAGTTCCTCTTTATTCTACAAGATAAAGTTCAATTCCTCAACTGGGCTTATCAAACCTAGTATGTAAGAGCACATCATGACTTTCATGGGCTCTGGAATCTTGGCCTTCTTACATAAGAATATGCAAAAAATTACATTTTGTGACTGCATTAGTATATACCCTAATATATATTCATTATTAATTTAGACAAATTTTATTTATGTATGTGTTTAGAGAGAGTGTGAGCAAGAGAAAGGACAGAGGGAGAGAGAGAATCTTAAGCCAATTCCATGCTGAGCATGGAGCCCGATGTGGGGCTTGATTCCATGGCCCTGAGGTCATGACCTGAGCTCAGATCAAGAGTTGTACATTTAACCAACTGAGCCACACATGTGTCTCCATTATTATTATATTCCTTTTTTCTTCTGATTTTAGAATAAAGTTAAAACATTTTCATGATCTTTAAAAGTATCATGGAGTTCTAAACATGGTGACTATTATACTTAATGAATAGTCAATGTTGCTAGTGTGATATAACTCAAGCTTAACTCGCTACATTCATTCACTGATTAATTTTAAAATGTCTATTGAGTACCTTTTATATGCCAGATACTTCTAGGAACGAGAGTACATCAATGTACAAAAAAGAAAACATGACTTTATATTACTTTCATTGAGGAGGGAGGGGGACAAAATTGAGCAAATGAATAAGTAAAATGAGTAGTATGATAGGGAGGAAGTAAGGAAGAAGAATGAGCATTTGTGGGATGGATTGCAATTTGAAATATGGTGTTCAGGGAAAACATTACTGAGCATATATTATTTAAGCAAACACCTGAAAGAGATAAGAGAGTGAGCTAGATGGATGCCTGGGAGGAAAACATTCCAAGTAAGGCAAGAGCAAATATAAAGGTCCTAAGACAGGAATTCAGCTAGTGTACCTCTGAATAGCAAGAAAGCCAGTGTGGTTGGAATCAGAGAGATGAAGTTTTTTCACATCACTGGCTTTTTATCATCATAACTTTGTATTACATTTTGTCTGAAGGAAATGGAAACCTAATGGAGGATTTTGACTATGCAAGTAACATGATTTGACATATATTTTTTTAAAGGATCATCCTGTCTGCTGTGTTGAGAGTAAACTATAGCAGTGTAAAGCATGAAGTAAGGAAACCATTTAGGAAGTAATGACAATAATTCAGATAAGAAATATGGCTTTGACCATGATGGGAGCAATGGGTGGTGAGAAATGGTCAAATTCTAGATTTTTTTTTTTAGGTAGACCTAATATATTTCACTGATAAATTGGATGTGGAGCAGAGACAAAGAGAGAAGTCAAGAATGAAGGGGAAAAAAGGGTGACCCCAAATTTTTCAGCCTGAACAACTGGAAGGATGGAGTTTCTATCAACTGAAATGGGGAAATCTATAGAAAGAATGCATGTTTTTAGTGAGTTCAGTTGTATACCTGTCAAGTTCATGGTGCATATTAAATATTCAAATAGAGTGTGGATTTTAGGGGAAAAGTTCAGATAGAAACATAAAATGTAGAGATGTTCAAGAAAGAGTGTAGATACAAAAGAGAAGGACCAAACTCTAGAGAGGTGAATTGTTTAGATACCAGAAAAGTGAGAATAAGCTAGCAAAGGGGACTGAAAAGGAGAGAATGGTAAGAAAGGAGAAAAGTCAGCAGAGCATGTTATTTTGGAAGCCAAGTGAAGAAAGATTCTTGAGAAGGGAGTGATCAACCGCATCAAATGCTAATGATAGTTCAGGTAACATGGGGACTGAGAATTGATCAGTGGATTTACTAACACTGAGGTCAGTTTAGTGGTACGAGTAAAAGCCTGGATGGAATGATTAGGGTTGATCCAGTAGAAAGGGGATAATTAATAATGCAGGTGAGAAAAAGGAAAATTTTTGGGATGATATCTTTGAATAAGTGAGAGGGGATAGGTCCTTATGCACAAAGTGTCTCCCTTACCACGGAGCATGGATTAGCACCTGGGAAACAGAATATGTGTGCACTGTTGCAGGTGGGTCAGTAGGAAACTCTCATCTTATTGCTTGTAGAGAATCTCTTTTAAAATGTGCTTTATTATGGAAAAGTTCAAACATATGCAAAAATAAAGAGAACAAGATAATGAACCTCCATGTTGCCATATTTAACAATTATCTTAATGACCTAACGTCTTTCTTATAACCTCACCTACACTTTCTCCTTTCCCCAGATTATTTTGAAGGAATAATATGTCATATTATTTCAACTATAAATACTTCATTATATGTCTTTAAAAATGGCTCTTTAAAAATTGTAACCACATTACCACACTTGAGAGATTAATAATTAATAATTCCTTGGCATCATCTTAATATCACTCCTTAAACTTAATTCACAATTCTCCAATTGCCTTTTAGCATTTTTAAAAAAATAACATATCCAAATAAGGTCCATGCATTGCAATTGGTCAATATGTATCTTAGGTCATTTTTTAATACATAGATTCTTTTTCCATCTGTTTTCTCCACTTTATTTGTTGAAAAAGCTAAATTATTTGTCTGATTGAATCCCCTACAGTCTAGATGTTTTGCTTCCATCCTCATGGTGACTTTTCACATATTCTTCTTTTCTCTGTAATTTCTCTTCTACACGTTTAATGAGATTTGGGTTCAAATTTTTACAATAACACTTCATAGATGGTATTGTGTACCTCTATTAGGAGGCACATAGTGTCCAGTCATCTTTCTTGTTAAGATGTTAGCAACATGATGGTTTTTGTTTAGATCAATTAATTTCTTAGGAGTTTCTAGAATTAGCTGGAATATTTCTAAAATGAGAAACTTCTCCTCATTTTTGATAAGGTTACACTCATGAACAGTTGGAAGTTTTATTTTGATTGCTTCAGTTTTCTCAGTGAAATAAGGAAAGCCATCAGCTAGAGTGCAAAGGGACAGGAGATATTGGAGATTTGTGTAGCATAAGTTATGAAATAGATATCTAAGAGAGTGGGAAAATTATGGACCAAGTATTATTGCCAGGTAGTATTAAGAGCACAGGTGACTTCCATGGTCATGAATTTGAAGTAATACCAGTAAGTGTGTTTTGTGTAATTTTTTCCAAGCAATCTTTGGCTGCATGGATGCAGGTCAAACTAGATGAAGAACTGGGTTTAACCAGGACTGGGTTTTGGCAGATGAACACAAGCAATAAAAGGGCAAAAATATTAAGGGTATATGCAAGAGAGTGATTATAAAGATGAAGCATCGAATTTGAATTAGGTAATGGAGGAAATTAGGGCATGAGAATGATGAGGAACAGTGAAAATCTGATAGGGTTTCAAAGTGCTAAAAAGAAGTGTGCTGGAGAGAAAGGAAGTGTTGATAAAATAGTGGGAAGTTTAAAAATCGAGATTATGGAGAAGGTAATTACTAGGGCTTGAGAAAGATTAGGGGAATAAGTGGTTGAAGTAGAGTGAGGGACAAGATCCTTGGAAGAAAGGAGATCAAGAAAATGAGAGGCCAAGGAATTGGAAAATTCATTAACATAAATATTGAAATCATTAAAAGTATATGACTATTAGTGGGCAGAAACCAAGCTTTTCAAGGAATGAGTGGTATAATTTCAATAAAGATGAGTAATAAAATATAAACTTCATGTGGGCAGAGATTTTTATCATGTTTTATTTTTCACTGTATCCCCAGCTCTTAGAATAATACCTGACATATAGAAGGGTGCTCAATAAATGATTCTTATATGAATGAGTGTGTAAATAACTTGAAATTCAAAGCTAGGGAGTGTTTAAGAAAGAGAGAGTGTATGGTCTGGAAGTGGCAATGAGGTGTAAGTAAGACATTTAATCCACAACCAGGACCACTGATTTGAGGAGTATGGAAAAGAAAACAGCTTCCACTTGATAGGAGTTAAGGTGAAGCAGTTAGAGTCCCTAGATCAAGAAAGTAAGAGAAATTTTCAGGAAAGAATTTGAGGGTATAGAGTTTTTCTGGTAGGGAACTTTAAGTTCTACTAAACATTGTAGACAAAATCCAGGAGGTTAGGAGGGGTGGGGGAAAGGGTAAAAAGCAGAATGTGCATAGTTATAAACAGATCAGAGTCTAGAGATTTGGGATTTCTAAACCACTTGTGTGAACAAAGTAAACAGAGATAAAAGGCATAATGATATGATCCTAATGATCTCAAAGCAGATAATAGTTGTGAGGCTGTGAGTGTTGTGGGTGAGGGAGAGAGAGATAAGAATCTTGTAAGGAGCACAGAGAGATATGAAGCCAATTCTTCATACATGTAATGAAAAGTTTGAGACCAGGGGAAAGGAGGGTGGCTCCCTCCTAATCCCTAGAAAACAAGGAATTCTGGAATTCCCTTTTGATTCTCATTATTGTAGTATTGAATACCAGAAGACCCCTGTTACCAAAGGTGAACATTTCAGGAAAAGAAGTTCTTCTATATACGCTCTTTATGTTTCAGCTATACTTGAATTACTTGTGTTTCCAAAATCCAGCATGATCCCTCAGATTTCCTTGCTTGCTAGTCCTGGAATATCCCCTATATCTGTTACCATCCATCTGGAGTGCTCTTATTCATTCTTCAAGATATCTTCTTTAATACAAGATCTTCCCCCTTCCTTACATCCAAGGTAGATTTGGGTGCTTCTTATGTTATCCCTTAGCACTCTATAAATACACTACCATATTTACTCCCCAAATACAGATGTACTGAAAAGAAGGGTCATCTATACCCCAATGATCATAGCAGCAATGGCCACAGTCTCCAAACTGTGGAAAGAGCCAAGATGCCCTTCAACAGGCGAATGGTATGTTCCATATATACAATAGACTATTACACCTCCATCAGAAAGGGTGAATACCCAACTTTTGTATCAACATGGTTGGGACTGGAGGAGATAATGCTGAGTGAATAAGTCAAGCAGAGAGAGTCAATTATCATATGGTTTCACTTACTTGTGGAGCATAAGGAATAACACAGAGGACATTAGGAGAAGGAAAGGAAAAGTGAATTGGGAGAAATCAGAGGGGAGATGAACCATGAGAGACTGTGGACTCTGAGAAACAAACTGAGCATTTGGAGGGGAGCGGGGTGAGAGGTTAGGTGAAGCTGGTGGTGGGTATTAAGGAGGGCACGTATTTCTTGGAACACTGGGTGTGGTACATAAACAATGAATCTTGGAACACTGAAAAAATTAAATTAAAAAATACACCATCATGATAGTGAATTTTTAATTGAAAATTTAATTGAGATAGTGTAGATTTACATGCAGTTATAAGACATAATACAGAATTATCCTATGTATCCTTTAACCATTTTCCCCCAATGGTAACATCTTGCAAAACTAGTACAATATAGCAACCAGGATATTGACATTAATACAATTCGCTGATTTTATTCAGATGTCCTCAGTTTTATTTGTACTTGTGTGTGTGTGTGTAAATTTAGTTCTGTGCAATATTATCATATGTGTAAGTTCTTTAAACCACTACTATAGTCAAGATACAGAACAATTCTGTCACCATAAGGATTCCTTTTGTTCTTTTATAACCACAGTAAACTCTCTCCCACCTCCTGCAACCCAACTCCTGAAACCACTAATCTTCCTCTGTTTCTAAAATGTATGCATTTAAAAAAATGTTATAAAAATGGAATCATACAGTTTGGAACCTTTTGGGATTTTTTTTCACTCAGCATAATTCTTCAGAAATCCATCCAGGTTGTTGCATGTACCAGTAGCTCATTCCTTTTTACTGCTGAACAGTATTACCTCATATAGATGTATCACAGTTTATCCATTCACCAGTTGAAGGACATTTGACTTTTTTCCCATAGTTTCTGGTTACTACAAATAAAGTTTCTACTCATATAAAGGATTTTGTATGAAAATAAGTTTTCCTTTCTTTTGGATAAACACTTACAACTAGAATTGTTGGATACAGTAAAAGGACAAGAGAAGTTCATCTCCTCCTATCAGGAATGCAAAAACTTTCCCAGGATCCTAACCCCATCACAGTTCTTTAATCTTATTGAGCAGAACTGGCTGTAAGGGATGCTGTAAAAAAAAAAACAGGGAGAAACTTAGATGTCCCAGACAAAATTGGGATTCTCATAGCAAAGATGAAGAGAATACTGCTTATGAAATTACAATGTCTGCTGAAATGTGTGCGAACAAAAGAAACTGAACTGGGAATAAAATAAAGTATATTATAGTAGTTGCAGTGGACTGAATGGTGGCCTCCCAAAAGATAATCCCTGGAATCTAAAAACATTATCTGCATGGCAAAAGATGTGATTAAGTTAATGATTTTACTTGCCTGTTAAGATAGAGACAGAAGAGGAGATAGACACATACACATAGAGGAGGTGATGTGAATATGAAGGCGAAGATGAGAGTTATATGGCTACAAGCCAAGGAATACCAAAGCCATCAGAAGCTGAAAGAGGTACGGAATGAATTCTCCTCTAGAACCTCTGAAGGGAAAGAAATCATGCTAACATTTTAAATTCAGGGTTTTATATTCCAGAGCTGTGAGATAATAAATATCTATTATTTTAAGTCACCCAGTTTGTGGAAATTTGTTATGGCAGCCAGGAAACTAACACACTAGTTAAGAGCAATGACTTGAGAGTCAGATCTGAATTCAAAGACTTGCTCAGCTATTTAGGACTATGACATTGGAGAAGTGACTTAACTTTTCTATGTTCAAGTTTCCTCATCTGTGAGATGGAAACACAACATAAAAACATTCAGCACTGTGTCTGGCATGTAGTAAGCACTTATTAGTTTTTAGCCTTAGTGTTATTAAGAGAAGTGAAGCTACAAAGGAAGGCAAGAAAAGAGCTGACAGTACAATAATATCTCTATCTGTATGTCTTGGTCTTTGTCTCTCTCTTGCAGTGTTATCATTTGCATAAAGAATGCTTCATTATTTTGTATTCTGAAATATAGACAGCATACTCCCAACTATACTTGTGCTTCCATTTACCCTTTGCTTCCAGGAACATAAGAGCGTACAATGCCATCTTCATTCCTACACATATACTCTTTTCCTCTAGGCCTGAATATATGGTTTTTCAATGTTGACGAGGGAAAAGACCATATTAACATAGTTATAGATCTGATTGCATCTACTAGCTAAGGTTCTGAGCATTAAAATATTAGACTACTACAGCTACCACAATGGTCCTAGAACATCAGTAATGAGTTCACCAGAGAGAAGTAATGTTGCTTCAAGGAACCTTGGACAAGAAAGAAGATTTAATATATAACATAATACTTGATTTTAATTATGTAATTCAAAAACAGGTAATATATTTATGTTATAGCTGGTGTTAAATGGATCCACCTAATCAGATATTGAAATGTTAAAATTTGGGGTTCCCATCAGAAATCTTAATATATTCACCAGTCCTGTGTTTGAAAGTAAGCATGCTATTACTAACTGTTACCTTTCTTAAAAGAAAATCAATTCATGAATTGCAGGCTCCTGACTAACACAGAGAATTTGTCTCTCATTTGGGGACCATAAGTGGACATTTGGTTTAACACAGAAGAGAGGTAAGTTTACCAGGACTTCAGAGTTTTAAGAAATTTTTGAAAAGATGATGCATACCCTGATTTCTTTACAAATGTTAAAAGATTCAGACTGTTAAAATCCATTCATAATAGCCAACTATAAAGTTGGATGCAGTTTTGTTTTAATATCATGATAATGTAAATATCTTGTAATATATCTCAACAGAAAGTTATTGCTGAAAGAAATGAAACTGCTTTCTAGAAATGAAACCTAGTAATTTTTTTTGAGGATTTTTATAACTCACTCAGAACATAATTTTTATGTGGGAACTTTCCTTTTGAACTCATCCTCAATCCCTGACAAAGATAATTACTATGATGACCATTTTCTAGAACCATCTTTTCCTCTGATCCTCTACTCCATTATTTCAATCACTCCTACTTTTGTCTATAGATTTGAGCCTGCACCTATGCTGAAAACTATTCTGAATGACCCTTGGGAGGAGGCATAGGAAATTTCTCTCTAAAAAGGTCTTTGGTTCAGTATCAAGCATCTCTTGATATCTTGTTGATGCCTTATATCTTGTTGATATCTTGTTGATGCCTTATGCCTATTTCCAGATCCCATAATTAGACAGCAACATTTTGTGGCCCTGATTCTCTGGTGTAGAATTTTTATTTCCCAGGAAGCAAGCCTGGGTTTCTGATCCCTGCTAATTGTCCTCCTTGATCTGGCCCACTTTCTGGACCAGGATCCTATCTTGCCTCATTCTCCAGGATTTGGATGATGCCTAGGAAACTGAAAAATCCTCTAGTCTAGTCTTATCATTTTACAGAGAAGGAAACCAAAAACTTGACCTCTCTTTTCTCTCTGGTTTCATCATATCTGTCTTTTCATCGTCTTAGCTGACCTCTCTGAAATTCTCTTTTTTGTCTTACTCAAAATATTATCTCTTTTCCAGTCTAATAAGCCTCCCAGCCAAGCATTCACCTAATCCCATGAAGTCTCTAAGTTACAAGTGTGGTAACATAAGCTTTGTGGGCAAGGACATGGGATAATTCCTAAGATAAAATATTTTTACTATGACAGTATCTCAACCAGATGATATTAAGGCACAAACCTTGAACTTGTGCTACCTAGACCAATCATAACTAAATATACAATGTGTTCAAAACACCTATTAAGATAAAAGCCTAATAGTAGAGGAAAAATGGAAAATTCTTCTGAAACTATTAAAAATCCCAGAAGGGATGAATATTCCTTCAGAAAACATCATGAAAAACTTTGTATATAAGGCTATAAAGTTGTAGCCATTTCCAGGACAGCTAAAACAAAAGCTATTGTGTATAAACTTAAAAATAATCTTACCTAGATATTTCTAGTTAGAAAATTAATGTGAAGTGGAATATTTTATTCCTTAAGAGTTTAGGGGGGGAAATCTCTCCTGGTTGAGGAGAACTTATTTGTGGATGTACTTACTCCCTTAAACTGTTATCAATGTTATTTTTTTATCTCTTTTAGTCATGAAGAGCAAAGAATATAAATGCTTATGTGTATTGCTTGACAATGTTAGGAAGACAAACCAAAATCATACTTGTGCCTAGCAGGAAGCAATTAAAGAACAAATTGCATTTATCACTGTGAGATATAGGAGTCAACAAAACAGACCTGATTGTAATATCATAATTAGGTAGTTATATCAGGCAACCCAGGTGGCATACACAAAAGGAATAGACAGAATTGGAAAGAGTCAGCTAAGGAAGGTATAATCAAGCATGTACTGTAAGTTCAAATGTTATATTTGTTCCTTGAAGGGTCAAAAGCATAAAGGATAAAACCCTCACCCAGTGTCCCATAGCTAGTAAGAGAAGAAGCTAGGATTTTAATGCAGCAGGCTGACTACAGACCTGTCTAGGCTGTTAGCTACTATTCTATTTTATCTTCTGTGTATAGACTATACCTTTAACCATCCTGGGTCTTTCCTGCTCTAACTCTATCACTAACAGCAGAAACTTCCAACAATTTGGGAACTCCTCAATACATACAAAATCTTTAACCACTTACATAGTTCTTATGCCAAACTCATCATGAAGAGACCGATACTGAATACCCAATGTACATTCCTGCTTAGACCTCTAAGAGCCAGATAGAGTGCAGCCTTATCTTGTATTAAATGCTTACAGAAGTTCTACCACCCATGGTCTGGTCCTACACAACTCTTAGGATGAGTAAAGGAAGCTTTCCACAACCTGAAGCCTGTTCTGTTCAGGGCTATGTGGCATTTCATATAAAACTTTCGATCATCCAGGGACTCTCTCAGGGTCAGCCTAGTTCAAAGGCGTCTTTCTGTGGTGGCCACATTTTCCACAGAAGCATCTGAATGTCAGGGATTTATATCTGGTTAGGTGATCCATGTATAGGGAACTAAATGTATGAAGGACCTAAAAGAGAAACTGAAAGTCCGGTATGATTAGGGAAGAGAGCAAGATGGAGAGTAATGTGTGAGGAAACTATAAACTGAAAAGAATATACTGCAGTAGTTACAGACTTTGGAGTCAAGCCGGTTGTGTTTGAATCCTGGCTCTGATACTAATTGTGGGGACTTGGGCAAGTTATTAGATCACTTGAAGCATTAATTTCCCTATTTGTAAATCAGGAAAAATAATATTATCTACCTCATAAAGACTTGGTGATGAATTTATAAGATAATGCATATAAAACATTTTAGTAATTACATCATATTAAGTGTACTATAAATATTATACACTAACACACTTGATAGATACAGATGTAAAGATATATGATAGCTAGCTAGCTAGCTAGGTGATAGAGAAATAGATACCCTAGGTCTTGTGGCTTTGAAGAGCCTTGTAAACTACATGAGGGTTTGAAGATTTATTTTAGGGTAATTTGAAGATATTGAAGGGTTTTTAAGAGAGAAGTAATAAGATTAGCATTTTAAAAATATTACTCTGAGCTGTACTGTGGCAAAAGGATTGGATGAAGGCAAGTATAGATAGAGAGAGTCTAATTAGGAATCTGTTATGATAGTCCAGGGGTAATTTAGACTAGGACAGAGTGCATAGAGATAAAGGTAGAAAGAAGGAACATATAAGAGTTATACTTAGGAAGTAGAAGGGACAGCATTTAGTAGCAAGTGAAATGAGGCTTGCCAACTCCCATAGCCTTTTCCCCAGAGGATTAAAGAGATATGGCTAAAGAACAGGAACAGTAATTGAAAAGTTATTGTAAGACATTTTGCGATGTATCTTAAATCTAGGAGGGGGCAATTGTTCTACTATAATAGTTTTGGTGGACAAATGTGTTTGATTTTAGGTACTCTATAGAACTAGCCTTACTGAAGCCTACACTGGAAGACCTCTATATTTTCTGCATCCCTGTTCCACCCATGAATTCTGAACAGATGCTACATTCAACACTGGAGGCCATGGAATTTGCAAAACTCCAAAGGGTTCTTAGGACTTAATCATTTCTGTACGGCCTTCCCTAGGAGAGACTGACATACAAAGTTGGCCAGGAAGGGAAAGGGAAAAAAGGAAAAGTTTGCTGGGAGAGTAGCCAGAGTGAGAGAGTAAGGGAGACATAATCAGATAGAGAGATTGAGTAATTAATGAGGGAGGTCCACTTGGTTTACTCTTCAAAGGCTTAAGGAGTAGCTACATGATCTCACTTCTGTAAAGGAGGCCTAATCAGATCTTACCCCTTATGCAAAACAAGGGAGTGAAGTTAATGCCAAAAGTACTATGCTGGATTTTTCCTCCCCCAACTTTGGAACAATCATATGAACCCCTTCTTTCCAGTTGTTGATAAGACTGGAAGCAACTTCTCTGTAGAGTACTAAGTGGCAACTGAACATTTTCTTAAAACAATAGCCTAGATGGAGAAACTGTTAAGTCAATCCCCCATCTACCCATGCCATCTACCTTTCTCTAAAAACAAGTGCTGCGTGGGTGGAGTTATGTTTGGGGCATGTGGCAGACACTTTTGGATTCCATTCCAACATCCATTCTCCCTTCCCTCTTGCTAACACAACTCTCACTGATCAAAGCAACTTATTCATTTAGCATTTTAGAATACTTTGCAATTAGTACTGGCTGTGTCACAGTTCTAACCAAGGAGGTGTGAGGGGAAATCGCTGAGCAGGACATCCAAGAAGGTTTCCTAAAAGTGACAAACAGCTGGAAAAATGCTTTGTCTTTCACCCTCTACTCATTTGCCACTACCCATCCCTCCTAAACATTGATATGAAGCTATAGGTGAAACCACCTTGTAACCATGGATGGTTGTCACATGCTGAGGATGAAAGCCACATGCTGAGAAGTGTGTACTAGAAAGATGATATCCTTGAAATATTCTGCACCAGCACTAAGCTTCTGAGCTCAGGACTTCATGTTATATGAGAT
Organism: Taxidea taxus jeffersonii; assembly: GCA_003697995.1. Lineage (NCBI taxonomy): Eukaryota > Metazoa > Chordata > Mammalia > Carnivora > Mustelidae > Taxidea > Taxidea taxus. The sequence continues at coordinate 12,539 of RCUC01016469.1, forward strand.
AAATTAACCCATTTGCTGAAACTACTGGCATCAGATTTTCTCTTACCTGCCCTCATATGGGACCTTAAAAGACACAAGGGTACTAAAGAGATTAAGGAGTGAATTATGACTCATACGTTTCTGGCTTAAATAATGCAATAGTAGAATAATGCCTTTTCCCTGAAGATGTCAATGTCATAATCCCTGGAACCTATGGATATTACCTTAAATAGTAGAGGAGAATTAAAGTTGCAGATGGAATGAAGATTGTTAATCAGCTGACCTCAAGTTACAGATGTTATCCTGGATTTAACTGGGTTGTCCCAATGTAATTCTTGAAAGTGGAAGAGGGGGGTAGAAGAGGAGTTTGGAGTAATGCAGTATGAAGACTCAACCTACCACTGCTGGCTTTGAGGGGGGCCATCAGCTGAGGGATGTGGGCAGCCTCTAGAATCTGGAAAAAGGTGCTCGCTTCAGCAGCACATATACTAAAATTAGAATCTGGAAAAGGAAAAGAAATTGGCTCTCCCCTAAAGAAGAAGAAATAAAACCATATTATGATATTTTAACCCAGTGAGAATCATGTCAGACTTCTGATCCATAGAATTGCAAAATAAAAAATATGTGTTATAAGCTAAGTTCCTGGTAATTTGTTATAGTAGCTATAGGAAAACAATACTAGCAACCTACAGATGAGCTTGCTTTTAGAAATATTGAGTTTTCAATGCTTTTGAGATATTCAAGTGGAGATGTCCAATAGGCAAATGGCTACATGGGAAGGTCATAAAGATGTCTAGACTAGAGATCCAGAATTGAGAGTTATTGAAGATAACTAAAACAATGGATTAAAATTAAATTGCTTATGGAGAATGAATAGGATTAAAGAAAAAACACTAACTCTAATAGTGAATTGAATAAGGGGAGAAGGGAGCAAAAGAAGCTGAGAAGGAGGAGCAAAGAATTAGGTATAAAACAAGGAGAACATAGCCTTACAAAATCAAAAGAAGAAAATATTTCAAGGAGGGTCATTAGTGGTGAATGCTGATTACCAGTACAGTAAGAGATTTGAAATCATATATTAGATTTTGTGACACAAAGGAAATTTTTTACCTTAGTAAGAGCAGTTTGGATGGGATAGTAGGCATAGTAGGTATTGAAGCTAAACAGACGTGAATTGAGGGATGAGGCAGAGATAGAGAAATGAAGGAAGGGAGTACAGACAATTCATTCAAGAGGCTTGACTGTGAAGGTGAACAGAGAATTTGCAGGAGAAAATGGTGTTGAGGAAGCCCTCCTAGAAGCAAACATCAGGATGGGATTAGACTCCGAACACCTGGGAAGGGATTTGGAAAAGGCTGAGAGTCTTACCTTGAATTCAGGAGAGAAGGAAGATTGGGAAGAAGTGTCCTAGACTCCTGTGCAGTCTAAGGAAGGTTCAGAAAGCCATTAGGGAGTCTTCAAACCAAATTCAGCCATCAGTAGAATCCCATAACTCTTAGAAATGTGCTCATATTGGCATCTTCTTTCTCTCTAACATAAGCCAGAAGCAGCCTAGGGGAAGCATAACCTCCAGGCAAATGCAGGGTTGGATTTCAGAGCACGGTAGCTTGGGCCCTTGGTTAGAGGTCTGTGAGGCAGATTCTCTCAGTTTCCATAGAAGGGTTTCTCTCTCTCTCTCTTTTACAGTTTAGTGTATGATTCAGCTGATGAGATGGAACCAGTAGAGAGTGATTGAGGATACGCAGGAGAACAGGAAGATAATTGATGCAGCAAGATCCAGGTAAAGGCTGGGGAGGATGGGATTCAGAGAACAGGTAACAGTTTTGCCCTTAGATGGGATGTGAGATAACTTGGAATAAGAGGATGAATGCAGGACCACTTGTAGTTCTGTGAGTTCCTGTCTCTGGTTTCCATTTACTCTTTAAATTACAAATTGAGGTCATTTCCTGAGAATGGGGGCTGAAGAGTGAGGAACTTGTCAAAGCTCAAGGAAAGGTGTATAATAATCACTGTGGGAGTTGCAGAGTGACCTATCTCATGGTCAGATGGCTGGGCAGTGTTAATGGTCAGGGTCATGGGTTAATGAAAGTCATGAGTTTACAGTGGCATTAATTTTCCCCTATCTTTCCAGTTCTCCCATTCTCTTACCCCCAACCTGGCTACTTATTGGCCAGTTGACCTGTTAGAGGGCTACCTCCATGAATAGTGCTAATATCCTTTCAATCATAATGTCTTTCTCTCATCTGTGACATCTCATGAGGCTCCAGGTCTTATAAACTTAGTTCCTAGAAGTTACTTCAATTTCCCTTTCTTATCAGTCCTTTTTCTCACTGTTCCAGTTATAGCACTGATTATCTTTATTTTCTAACTAATTTTCCTGCCTCTCATTTTTGTCTCTTTCAAATCCATCCTTCACACAGCCATCAAAGTGATCAATCAAAAACATAAAACCTGATTATGATTTTTTTTTATTTTTTTAAAGATTATTTATTTATTTATTTGACAGAGAGAGATCACAAGTAGGCAGAGAGGCAGGCAGGGGGTGGGGAAGCAGGCTCCCCACTGAGCAGAGAGCCCAATTCGGGGCTTGATCCCAGGACCCTGAGATCATGACCTGAGCTGAAGGCAAAGGCTTTAACTCACTGAGCCACCCAGGTGCCCCTGATTATGATTTTTTAAAAACACTTCAATGGATCCCCATAACTAATAAAATTTAGTCTAAACTCCTTAACAAGGAATATGAAAGCCTCCATGACTTAGTCTTTAGCTACCTCCTCAGCCTCACCTCCTCTTCTATTCTCTTCCACACTTTTATAATTCAGTGGTATTTGAAGTTCCCTGCATATTCCATGTTGTTTTTAACTTCCTTGCTTTACCCCATCTCATAAAGCTGACTCCCATTTACCTTTTATGACAGCTTAAGCATCATCTTTTTTTAGTATTATTTATTTATTTGAGAGAGGGAGGGAGAGAGAGAGAATGAATGGGGGAGGGGTGAAGGGGGAGAAGCAGACTCCCCACTGAGCACGTTGCCCAAAGCAGGACTTAAGTCAGGGTTGGACCAAGGGATGGATCACAGGACCCTGAGATCAAGACCTGAGCTGAAGTCAGATGCTTAACCAGTTGAGCCACCCAGTCACCCCTGGCATCATCTTATTTTATGGCCTTCTTCCTCTGCTATTATTAGCACAATTAGTCTCTAGGTTTGGTTAATAGTTCTTTGATTTCCTACTTTCTTGTATACATTTTTATCATTACATTGATCATATTTGAATAGTAAGTGATTTTTTATTTTAAACTTTTGTTTTATTATTTTTTAGGTTTTATGTATAGATTTTATTCATTCATTAATTTATTTACAAAATATTAAGTAAGGGCTGAAAGATTTTTCCCCAAGTTTTTATTTACATTCTTGTTAACACATAGTGTAATGTTGGTTTCAAGAGTAGAAGTTAGTTACTCATCACTTGCATATAACACACAGTGCTCATCACAAGTGCCCTCCTTAATACCCGTGACCCATTTAGCCCATCTCCCACCCACCTGCCCTCCAGCAACTATCGGTTTGCTCTCTATAGTTAAGAGTCTCTTGTAGTTTGCCTTCCTCTCTTTTATTTTTCCTCCTTACCACCTATATCCATCTGTCTTTTTCTTAAATTCCACATATAAGTGATACCATATGGTATTTGTCTTTCTCTGGCTGACCTATTTCACTTAGCATAATACACTCTAGCTCCATCTATGTCATTGCAAATGTCACGATTTCATTCTTTTTGATGGCTGGATAATATTCATATATATATATATATTATACATATAATATATATATATTACATTTTGTCCATTCATCGGTTGCTCTTTCTATAATTGGGCTATTATTGATAATGCTGTTATAAGCACTAGGGTGCATGTGTCCCTTCAAACCAGTATTTTTGTATCCTTTGGGTAAATGCCTAGTAGTGAAGTTGCTGGGTTGTAGGACAATTCTATTTTAACTTTTTGAGGAAACTCCATACTCTTTTTTACAATGACTGCACCAGTTTTCATTCCCACTAACAGTGTAAGAGGGTTCCCCTTTTTCTGCATTCTTTCCAACACTTGTTGTTTCCTGTGTTATTAACTTTGTCCATTCTGACAAGCATGAAATGTATCTCATTGTGATTTTGAGTAGCATCCCTGATGGTGAGTGATTTTGAGCATATTTTCATGTATTTGTTAGCTATACGTGAACAATAAGTGATTTTTATATTTGTCTCTTCTATGTCTGAGCTCCAGGGACTATTTCAGCTTTGTCTTTGTACCTTAGCAACTAGCCAATTCTTGACACATAATTGGTATGAAATAAATGCCTTTTAAAGAAAGGAAGGTTAAAAGCAAGAAGAAGGAATAAGGGAAAAAAGAGAAGAAGGAAAGGTGGAACTTAGATCTTGGTATCATTCCACTGCACCACTCCATTTACAGAAATCATTTAGCAATTCTTAGTTTATTTTAAGGAATTAGTTTATAACTAAATTGCATATTTCAAATAAAATTCATTATTTATATGCTTATGCTTTGGTGCAATTCTTTAGATTTATCCAGTAACTAATATTATTTAGTATTATCTATAAGAAATTTGCAGCCAACCTTATATGCATTTGGCTGAGCATTTTATAAAGATACATGTCATAAATCAGTAAGCAAATGATATGCTGAATTTTGGAGATAAGTATTTGCCATATCTGCTGAATTAGTGAAGTTGGATATGAAAATGAAAGTTTTGCTCTGTAGTCATGGGGTGGAGGAAATGAAAAGTTAAAGGAATAAAGAGTTAAGAATTGATGGCATAGGGACGCCTGGGTGGCTCAGTTGGTTAAGCAGCTGCCTTTGGCTCGGGTCATGATCCCGGCGTTCTGGGATCGGGTCCCACATCGGGCTCCTTGCTCGGCAGGGAGACTGCTTCTCCCTCTGCCTCTGCCTGCCTCTCTGTCTGCCTGTGCTCACTCTCTCTCTCTCTAACTAATAAATAAATAAATAAATCTAAAAAAAAAAAAGAATTGATGGCATAAACACAGAAAGAAAAGTAAAGTATAATTTACAGCAAGTCATACTCACAGTGTTTTCTTAAAGTATTCAGAGTATGCTTTTGAAATGATCATATGTATGTGTGTAATATACATTAATACACACATACATTTTTCCCCCACAGGAAACTTTTAATAGTTGGGTTTATCTGCACATGTCCCATCCTATAAGGGATTTCTGGCTCTTCAGAACTTGGGTATCCAATTTGATGTTTCTCTTTGAATGTAGCTTGACTCTGGAACATCTGGTGTAGAAGAACTCTGCAAAGAAGTTAAAAATATCAAACATAATTAAATGGTACTTAATAAAATTTCTATTCTTGTTTAGATATGCTTAAGCATTAGAAAAATTGGTTGTATAATACCTGAGTCATTTAAAAAACCTTTTTAATCACACTATAAATTTTACTGATTTAAAACAACACACAAAAATAATTTGTTTTAGCAAATGAATTGCTGGCTGTTTTAAAATAACCATTAAATAATGTAATACAATTACTCTGGACAAGCCTAAATATTGCTTAATCCAAAAATCTCTGTACTAAGGTAAGAAACAAATATTACAGAAGTAAATTTACATAAAAAACAAATATCCCTTTTTTAAAAATTGTAGTACCAACATTCACACTCCAGTCTTGCACAGTGATGAATGTTAGTACTGTATAACTGCAAAATTAAATTTGTTGTTTTTACAAAGTATTCTCCTTTTATTGTACAAATGTTAAATTACAACATGTGTTTTCACATCACATTTTATTATACCAACATTATTTACATTATACTAACCAGACTTTTGTCACTGCTATAGAATTGTTTTATGATAGGCATTCATGAAGTAAAACTTCATTTTCTCAACCTAACATGTTACTTTAATTTTTTTTATTTGAGTATTGTTGACATGTTACTCTCCGACAATTAAAATTCTCCACTCATAGATGCACTTTTCTATTGCAGAGATACAGAGAAAACATGTACATGAGCATTTCTAACATCATTTAAGAATAGATTTGAGGGGTGCCTGGGTGGCTTAGTCGGTTGAGCGACCCACTCTTAATTTTCATTCAGGTCACAAATTCATGGGTCATGAGATAGAAACCCACATTGGGCTTCGCACTCAGTGGACATCTGCTTGGGGATTCTATCTCTCTGCCTCTCCCTCCCCACAGACACATACATGTGCTCTTTCTCTGTCAAATAAATAAATAAATTTTAAAAAATACATTTGAGAAAGTATGAATATGGTAGCTTTTTATTTTAACAGCTTTCTATTTTTATTGAAAAACATTGTACTGATCACATCTCCATTTTTAAGAGAATTGCCCAAAGATAAATAAATATAAACATTTAAATAATTATAACAAGTAATTATAACATTATACCTTAGTACAAGAATGAAAGCAATAACAGTGCTGTTGGAAGGGCAGATGACAGAGCACTAACACTGCTTAGAGATTTGGGAAAGCCTTCATGAAAAACGTGATATTCAAAGTACATAGCTTAAGTTAAAAATAGAGCTAACATATGACCCTGCAATTGTACTACAGGGTATTTACCCCAAAGATACAGATGTAGTGAAAAGATGGGCCACATGCACCTCAGTGTTCATAGCATCAATGTCCACAATAGCCAAACTGTGGAAAGAGCTGAGCTGCCCTTCAACAGATAAGTGAATAAAGAAGATGTGGTACATATATACAATGGGATATTACTCAGCCATCTGAAAGGATGAATACCCAACTTTTGCATCAACATGGATGGGACTGGAAGAGATTATGCTAAGTGAAATAAGTCAAGCAAAGAAAGTCAATTATCATATGCTTTCACTTACTTGTGGAACATATGGAATAACATGAAGGATATTAGGAGAAGGAAGGGGAAAATGAAGGGGGAGGTTAAGAGTGGGAGAAGAACCATGAGAGACTATGGACTCTGAGAAACAAACTTGGGATTTTAGAGGGGATGGGGTAGGGGAATGAGTTAGCTTGGTGACAGGTATTAAGGAGGGCATGTATTGGAGCAGTGGGTGTTATACACAAACAATCATGGAATACTACATCAAAAACTAATGTCACTGTATGGTGACTAACATAACATAATAAAAAAATATTTTAAAAACCTGGACTACTTTCTTACACCATACACAAAAATAAACCCCAAATGGATGAAATACCTAAATTTGAGACTGAAATCTATCAGTATCCTAGAAGCAAACACAGGTAGCACCTCTTTGACCTTGGCCACAACAACTTCTGGCTAGACACATCTCCAAAGACAAGGGAAACAAAGGCAAAAATGGGATATTGTGACTTCATCAGTATAAAAAACTTTTGAATGGCAAAAGAAACAGTCAGTAAAAAGGCAACCTATGGAATGTGAGAATATATTTGCAAATGGCTTATCAGATAAAGGACTAGTATCCAAATTCTACAAAGACCTTATCAAACTCAACACCCAATAAACAAAAAAATCCAGTCACAAAATGAACAGAAGACATGAACAGACATTTTTTCCAATGAAGACAAAGAAATGGCTAGCAGACACATGAAAGAAATACTCAACATCACTTGGCATCAGGGATATACAAAGAAAACCACAATAAGATACCACCTCACACTGGTCAGAAAGGCTAAAATTAATGAATCAGGAAAGAGCAGTTATTGGTGAGGATGTGGGGAAAGGGGAGCCCTTGTACACTATTGGTGGGAATGCAAAGTGATGCAGCCACTCTGGAAAATAGTATGGAGATTCCTCAAAACTTTAAATAGAGCTACACTATGATCTAGCAATTGTGCTACTAAGTATTTATCCAAAGGATACAAACATAGTGATTCAATGGGATACATGCACCCTAAGGTTTATAAAAGCAATATCCGCAATAGCCAAAATATTAAATGAGTCCAGATGAATGGATAAAGAACAGGTGATATATATATATACATATATATACATATATATACATATACATATATATATATATATACACACACACACATACACACAGTGAAATATTATTAAGGCATCAAAAAGAATGAAATATTGTCATTTGCAACTTTGTGGATGGAAATAGAGGGTATTATGCTAAACAAAATCAGTCAGTCAGAGAAAGACAAATACCATACAATTTCATTCATGTGTGGAATTTAAGAAACAAAGCAGAACACAGGGGAAGTGAAGCAAAATACAGCAAGATGAAAACCAAGATGGAGGCAAACCATAAGAGACTCTTAAATATAGGAAAAAAACTGAGGATTGCTGGAGGGGAGGTAGGTGGATCAATTGAGTAATTGGGTCATGTACATTAAGGAGGATACTTTATGTAATGAGCACTAAGTGTTCTGTGTAACTGACAAATCACTAAATTCTACTGAAACTGGGGCCCCTGGGTGGCTCAGTGGGTTAAAGCCTCTGCTTTCAGCTCAGGTCCTGGGATGGAGCCTCCAATCAGGCTATCTGCTCAGCAGGGAGCCTGCTTCCACTTCTCTCTCTCTCTGACTACCTCTTCGCCTACTTGTGATCTCTGCCTGTCAAATAAATAAATAAAAATATTTATAAAATAAATAAATAAATAAATTCTACTGAAACTAATAATATAGTATGTGTTAACTAAATTAAATTTAAATTAAAAATAATAATATAAAACCAAGACTGTTCCAAGCACATTGTGTTGATTGGTCACCCCAGATTCATGATGAACTAATCCATATATATGTAACTGTTAGCTCAAAAAACTGAGCTATTTCACTTAGTAATATTTTAGTGCTTTTTAAGGGCTAACATGCTATTTATCTGGTTACACATCCCTAAAGTTATGTACCTTACATAACTCCCTATTCTTAAGTGTAATCAGAACCTGTGACTTGCTTCTGGACAATAAAATATGAAGAAAATGATAGGGGTTGTTAATTAGATAGTTACTTCCTTGAATAGGTTTTGTTATATAAGACTCTCTCCTAGCAGAATGGAGCTAGAGATTCTTATTCTAGGCTTGTTCTTGATGAAAACCATAATGTTTTAAGAGGGTCTGTCAGAGGGCCATGTCACAATTATACATTGCATCTAGGAACTGACAATGACTCGCTATACAGAAGCCAGCAAGGAAAGAAATGGGGCAGGAGGAGACTACCTGAGCTCTACAACTGTGAGGACCAGGATTCTGCCAACAACCATATGAACTTGCAAGAGAACCCAAAGTCCAAATGAGATTTCAGCCCACCTGATGCCCTGATTGCAGCCTTTTGTAAGACCTTGAGCAGAACAACCAGATAAACAATATTCAGACTCCTGACCCCCATAACTGTGACATAATAAATGTATATTGTTTTAGGTTGCTAAGTCTGATAATTTGCAGCAACAGAAAACTAATACACAGATCAAAACTAATTCTGAAGATACCTGCATTCAAATCCAGCCAGTTTTCCCTCTATACTCTCAATATTGGCCTTTATTCTTTTATTACTTAGATTTTCTTTTCTTGGATTTCCACATATATTGACCCACAATGAGTTCAGTACCATTCTTTTATTTTCTTCTCTTTCTAATTTCACAGGTCCCTTAAAATTCTCCAGTTTCTTCCCACTTCTTTCTTCCAGAATCATTAGTCAACATAGATGGTACTGCCTATGTAATGTGTACTGAGCAAATTACAAAAAGCAGTTTTTATTCTATCACACATCCAGCATTTTGTGTTTATCTTGCACAACTACCATCTTTAAAACTCCATATTTGCATTTCCTTAATTTACCTCTCTAATATCACTCATCAACTCACAGTAAATTTTTCCGCTTTATTGAAAAATAACTGACATACATCACTTTATACATGTAAGGTGTACATCATGATGGTTTGATTCACATATATTGTGAAATGATTGTCACAACAGGTTTATTTAGTATCCATCATCTCATATATATAAAATAAAAAGGGAAAGAAATCTTTTTGTGGTGAGAATTCTTAGGATTTAGTCTTTTAACAACTTTCCTATATATCACACAGAAGTGTTAAATATAATAATCAAGTACATTACACACCTAATACTTACTTATCTTATAACTGGAAGTTTGTACCTTTTGACCACCTTCCTCCAGTTCCTCTTCCTCTAACTCCCAACCTCTGTTAGATATCACACCTAAGTGAGATCATACAATATTTGTCTTTCCCTGTTTGACTTATTTCACTTAGCACAATGCCTGCAAGACCCATCCATGTTGTTACAAATGGGAGGATTTCCTTATTTTTTATGCTGATAATATTCCTTTATTTACATATACCACAACTTTTTTATCCATTCACCTATGGATGGATACTTAAGTTGTTTCCATGTCTTAGTTTTTGTAAATATTGCTGCTGTGAAAGTGGTGGTGCAGATATCTTTTTAAATTAGTGTTGTCATTTTCTTTGAACAT
>RCUC01016470.1:0-11119 GCA_003697995.1 Taxidea taxus jeffersonii
AAAAAAAAAACCCATGTAATTTTTTTTTAATTTAAGCTTTATTTAAACATATAATGTAACCCCACCACCCTCTCTCCCAACCCCTCTCCCCCCCACCCCCCTCAGTTTGTTTTATGACATTAAGAGTCTCTTTTGGTTTGTCTCCCTCCCAATCCCATCTTGTTTCATTTTTTCTTTTCCTACCACCTTAACCCCCACCCCCGTTGCATCTCCACTTCCTCATATCAGGGAGATCATGTGATAGTTGTCTTTCTCCAGTTGACTTATTTCGCTAAGCATAATACGCTCTAGTTCCATCCATGTCGTCGCAAATGGTAAGATTTCATTTCTTTCGATGGCTGCATAGTATTCCATTGTATATATATACCACCTCTTCTTTAGCCATTCATCTGTTGATGGACATCTAGGTTCTTTCCCATGTAATTTTTTAAAGAAACAAAAGAAATGTAAACAGGGTCCTGCCATTTGTTCTATGGTACGATACTGAGTATCAACACAGACTGAACACAGACTGAATATCTGTAGACGCATGCACACACAGGGAGAACGTTTTTGAACTAGAAAACAGAAGACCTTGAAACTAGTCCCAGTCCTGTCATTGTGTGGCTTCTCTAGATTCCAATTTCTGCATCCATAATGTGAAGGCTAGATTAGATTCAATTCAGCAAACATTTATTGAGTGTCTCCTACATGGAGGAATTGAACCAGCTTATGGTCTTGTCGAAGACATGCATTCAGGCGACTAACTCTAATGTCAGAGAGAACATGCTAAGTGCTGGGAGAATTCCAAAATACTAACAGAGATGAAAAGAAAAAGATTAATTTGGCAATCAAATTAATCTTTATCCTTCCAGAAGGAAGGTAATAGCTCAGGGAATTTTGTAAAGGCATCTTTTAAGCTGAACCTCAAAGTCACACTGCAGTTTGAGCAAGAGCTGTGTGTTTAGAGAAACGATTTAAGGCTGAATATAAGATATAGAATTAGAGAAGCAGACTGTGGAGGACCTTTTATTTTCCTTTGAATACTGTATGAAGGCAGAGATTATTAACTGTGGTAAAATACATATCCCCAAATTTTACCACTTTAACTGTACAGTTTGTAGCATTAAGTTCACTCACAATGTTGTACAACTATCACATTATCCATTCCCAAAACTTTTTCCTCATCCCTAATAAAGACTCTATACCCATTAAAGAATAAGTCCCCATCATTCCCTCCCCCAACCCTTGGTGGTCACTACTTTTTGCCTATGAATTTGCCTATTTCTAGCTACCCCAGATTAAGTAGAATCATATAATACTTGTCCTTTTCTCTCTCTTTTTTTTTTTTAGGATTTTACTTATTTATTAGATAGAGAGGGAGAGAGATACTGAGAGAGGGAACACAAGCAGGGGGAGTGGGAGAGGGAGAAGCAGGTTCCCCGGCTGAGCAGGGAGCCAGATGTGAGGCTCCAACCCAGGACCCTGGGATCATGACCTGAGCCGAAGGCAGACGCTTAACGACTGAGCCACCCAGGCGCCCCAATATACCTGTCTTTTTTTTTTCCTTTAAAGATTTTATTTATTTATTTGTCAGAGAGAGAGAGAGAGCAGAAGCACAGAGAGCTGCAGGCAGAACAGGCAGAGCAGACAGAGGGAGAAGCAGGCTCCCAGCTGAGCAAGGAGCCCGATGTAGGACTCGATCCCAGAACCCCGGGATCATCACCCGAGCTGAAGGCAGATGCCCAACCAACTGAGCCACCCAGGCGTCCCATACCTGTCCTTTCTGTATATGGCTTATTTCACTCAATATGTTTTCAAGGTTCATCCAAGTTGTAGCAGGTGTTAGCATTTCTTTCCTTTCTATGGCTGAATAATAAATATTCCATTGTATGTACATACCACATTTTGTTTATGCACTCATCTGTTGATGGACACTTGTATTGTTTCTACCTTTTGGCTATTGTGAATAATGCTGCTATGAACATTGGCTTACAAGTATCTGTTTGAGCCCCTTCCGTCAATTCTTTTGGGGACACCCACACACACACACACACCCCTAGGGGTGGAATTGCTGGGTCATGTAGTAATTGTGTGTTTATCTTCTGAGAAACTGCCAAACTGTTTTCCACACCAGTGGCACCATTTTACATTCTCACTGGCAATGCACGGGGCTCCAATTTCTCCACATATTCATATTTTTAAACAATAGTTATGTTAAGGAGAATGAAGTATTAGCTCACTGTCATTTGATCTGCATTTCCCTGACGTCAGAGGTTCCAAGTAGGGATCATTTCTAAGTGAAATGATCAGAAATGTGGTTTAGGTTTTTCAAGGAACAGGGTAAAACAGAGAAGATTTGAAGCAGAAAGAATCAGTTTACAAAATTCTAGTTGGATATCTATCTTGGTTATATGTGATTTATAGCTCTGTAGAGGATTTGAGCTGTTAGCAAATTCTACTGCTGACAAGCAGGCCCATGCCAAGTGAGGCTTCAATAATGAACAGCTTTTCTGAACTGCATACAAGATATATTACCTAAGCCACGTTACCTAGATAAGATGTTTAAACTGCAAGTTGAAATTTGGTAGTATCATTTTTTTTTTTTAAAAGCCAGTTACAGGGGCACCTGGGTGGCTCAGTGGGTTAAGGCCTCTGCCTTTGGCTCAGGTCGTGATCTCAGGGTCCTGGCATCAAGCCCCACATCGGGCTCTCTGCTTAGCAGGGAGCCTGCTTCCCCCCCTCTCTCTGCCTGCCTCTGCCTACTCTCTGTCAAATAAATAAATAAAATCTTAAAAAAAAAAAAAAAGCCAGTTACACACAATGCATTTAAGTAATCAACTTGTCAAGACTTCTCCAAATAGTCTTAAAGATTACAATTACCAATATGGCTTAGTGGCTAAATAAAAATGAGAAACTCAAGTTATATATTCTTTTTTTCCAGTTCAGCCATAAGTTAAGTGTAAAGTTCTATGCAAACCCCTTCACTACCCTGTCCTATTTTCCCCTTTGTCAAATGACACAGAACTGCAAGTTTGCCAAGGTCCCAACTAAGATAACCAAATAGACAAGAATAAATGTATAGGATGTATAAAGGCTACCTTGAAAACCAATAAAAACTAAATTAAGAACATTATTGACAAACATGATTTACTCCAGTAAGCAACTCAAACTAGTTACCTATGCACCATTCATATGATTCTCCGAAATGTTTAGACAGCTAACATCAACAAGCAGCTAAGACACTGATAAGACAGCAAAAGTTTGGCAAAAAACAAAACCAAAAAAACCCCAAACCCAAACACTGGGCAGCAAGATGACCAACACTTTAATTTCAAAGGTAAAACCACTATTTATTACCAATAGGCGAGTACGAAAGCAGAATAGGGAGGTCTACTTGTCACATGTCTATCTCGTTCATCCTTCCCTTTCAGTTACCTTTGCTAACAATTCCCTTCATAAGCATGGACTCCAACAAAATCTCCTAAATCATCTCCCTCCTCTACACTCTCAAACTCCTAATACAGCTCATAGAGCACAGGTGAGGTGCATCTTCCCAAAGGACCATTTGTCTTTTTTTTTTTTAAGATTTATTTAATTATTTATTTGACAGAGATCACAGGTAGGCAGAGGTGTGTGGTGGTGGGGGGAAGCAGGCTCCCTGCTAAGCAGAGAGCCCGATGCAGGGCTCGATCCCAGGATCCTGGGATCATGACCTGAGCCCAAGGCAGAGGCTTAACCCACTGAGCCACCCAGGTGCCCCTAAAGGACCATTTGATAAGGCACTCCTGGCATTAAAACTACTTAGTGATTCCCCCTTAAGTTCAATTTCCTTACCTTATATCCAAGGTACCCTCCAGTTTTAGCACAACTTTCTCAGTTTTAGCTCACAAAACTCATCTCCCACTTAGTGCCACAATCCATCTGGCCTTATCTACTGTTCCCTTAATGTTCAGTAGGCCTTCACATTTCTTATGACAGTACCTTGACCCCTTCCTCTTCCTCCAAATGAGACCCAGCGGAAATACCTCCTTTGCTTTCAATGTAGCTTAAAGCCACAAATATTTATAGAATGTTTTCTATGTTACAATTTACTAGAAGCAGTGGGAGATGCAAAGATGAGGAAGTCCCTCAGGAGCTTATAAAAGGAAAAACATAGACAAATGATAATATCCCAGAAGGATACAGACTAATCAAGATCTTCCAATTCTTTCTTCTCTGCAGTACTTGTCTCAAAAAAAATTATACTTCTCATCTCTTGGGTAAATTTTGTTCTTTATATAACTCTATCATTTATTCTAAAGTAGCCCAACCAGGATACCAATCAAAAGTAGGCTAATGTTAATGAAGCTGGAAAAAGCCTTTGCTTTTTGTTTAGTCTTTTAGAACAGGAACAGTATCTAAGAAATATGGTACCGTATAGTTCCTGGATTTTCTCCAATAAAAGCTGAGAAAGGTTGCCTGGCTCTCTTTCTTTTCCCTTAAAATATGCCCAGGCTATCATAATGTTAACTTTCTTATAAAATAACCTTGGCCCTCACCACTGCTCTCTGAAAACTGTAATAGTCTTTCTGTATTGAGTGTACAGCTTTTCGGGCTTAGAAAGTTTCCATTATACGTAATATTTACCATACATTTTGCAAGGTAAGGAACATTTAAACCACTTTTCTCTCCCATATATCCTCTAGAGTTTTATTTATTTATTTTTTAAGATTTTACTTATTTATCTGTCAGAGAGAGCACAAGTGAGCGAGCACACAAGCAGGGGGAGCTGCAGGCAGAGGGAGAAGCAGGCTCCTGCAGAGCGGGGAGCCCAGTGCGGGACTGGATCCCAGGACCCTGGGATCATGATGGAAGCTGAAGACAGCTACTAACCTACTGAGCCACCCAGGTGTCCCTATCCTCTAGAGTTTGAGAATTCGATGTTACTCCAACCAACTTTTATAGAAGAAAGAAATTTTAAAATCAATCATTCTAACTTCTATCACAATTCACGCCATATTTTTTTTAAAGATTTTATTTATTTATTTGACAGAGAGAGATCACAACTAGGCAGAGAGGCAGGCGGTGGGCAGGGAGGGGGGGAGCAGGCTCCCTGCTGAGCAGAGAGCCTGATGTGGGGCTTGATCCCAGGACCTGGATTCATGACCTGAGCCGAAGGCAGAGGCTTTAACCCACTGAGCCACCCAGGCACCCCCAGGCCATACTTATTTTTTAAAAAATGAATGTTCATGGACTGGTGACATTAAAACACTATAAGCTAAGGGGAATGATCCACTCAACTTTCTGCACATGAGGTCCTCCCCACGCACAAAAAACAGAAACCAAACCAAACCACCAAAAGAAAACCCATAGGCCTAAAATACCAAATTTATATTTTTTCAGAACTTAGTGCCATAATTAATCATATACTTGATCAAATTAAGGCCACTCAAGAACATTTTAGAAACTGTCGTCACATAGAGAAAAAAGATTACATATTTGTCTACTGCGGCCAGAAATTGACTTATATCAAGTATTCATGAAAGACTCTAATCAGAAAGTGTAGATTAGAAAACAAAAGTTTAAATCTAAAGTAAAAGATGTGTCAAGGAAATGGGAAATGCGGCTGCACACAGGTGGTTCATTCAACAGCCACAGCCCTTTGTTCCTAGCATATATATAAGCACTTGCAGGAGGTGGTAACTTTAGAGACTTTACACTTGTTAGTGTTCCTGACTCCAAAATTAAAACACTGCCTATGGAAACACCATCACTTTGCTTTCCAAAAATAACTTAGGATGCTTAAGATAAAAAGCTAATTTTATCTTCAAATGTGTATGTACTATGTGTTGGGACTAGGTCATTATAGGAGTGGGGTGAAAACTTCCCCGACTAAAGGATTTCCCTAAATGATGAACATGCCAAGTTGCAGACGTTCTTCTTTATCATTCTGGATATGAGAACCACAGCAATTTTTATATGACAGAGGTCAGATTCATTTAAGGACTAAGTAAAAGTCTGGAAGCTTTGTTCTAATAACTGCGTAACTGTTGTTTAATAGTGATTTGATTTTAATAAGGGGACAAGTCTTAAGAGTTACGTCTACAAGAGCTCTATTTATTAATTCAAAGGTCTTTAGCTTTTCCTGCTGTTTCTTTTGTGTTGCTGAGGTGATAAAAAGGACAGGACATTCTAAACGGGAAAAGACAAATAGTACACACACACAAACACACACACCTTGCAAACAGCTGTTCAGTTTTGTGGCCATATTTTTCAGAGCCTTCACTCCCCTAACCCTGGTCAAGCCCGGAAAGCCCTGGGAAGGGGGGAAGTCTGGTCGCTCCGGCTAGAAGCGAGAGGTCGGGGTTCCTGCTTTCCCCAGCCCCGGCCGGGTGCCAGCCCAGCTGAGCGGACTCTCACCTCCTGCTCCTCTTCCTTCTCTCCTCCCCGCACTGGGACGCTCTCGTTTGCTGTTCGGCCCCAGCACCAGTGCCTGTCTCAGGGGAGCCTGGGAGACAGGAGTCGGGCTCCGGGTTTCCCCCACCCCCTCGGCCTAGGTCCCCGGAGGACCCTCTTCCCCAGTAACCCAGTACCAAAGGAAAAGGGGTCGAAGCGGGCGAAAACCGCCATAACCGCCACACAACCCTCGCCCCCGTGGGGCCTGCCCTGGGGCCCGGCCCGGCTCTTGACACTCACCTGCCTCCCCCGGCGGCCCCAGCCCCGGCTCCCGCCGCCCCACCACCGCCAGCTCCCGCTCCCGGCCGCAGCGCCATCTTGCTCCGAGCCGGCCGCCGCCACCTTACAAGCGCTGTCAGCTGAAGACAGCCACTTCCGGGGCGAAAGCCAGCCCCTCCACGCCGCGGACTGGACGACGGGGCGGAGCCGTGCGCCCACGTGACCCTCCGCGCCCCGGGGAGGGGCAATGCGGCGCGCCCTCGTCACGTGGCTCGACCTCTGCCGAGGGTCCTGAGAGAGCGATTCTATCTCTGGGCTTGCCTGGGGGGCCCAGGGGAGCTGATTCATTCTCTGGCTAGGGCCTCCGAGGGAGCGGCTGGAGGCCGAGCGGCAAAGCGATGTCCTTCGGCTTGAAAAACTGTCATGTTGGTTGGTGGAAAGAGGAGATCGAATCCTGCTTTTTAAACTGGAATGATGGGTGTACGGGTATTCTTTTATTCTTTTTACACATAAAGAATAGGTGGATCCTGGACGCTCCTTTGATAGCTTCACAGAGCTGATCAGTGATCACCTCTCTACTTTTTCCCGAGAACTCGGCAGCTTCCTTTCGGCACCCACCCCAGAAGATGAAGGTGTTTAAAATTTGGTAAAGCAGTCTAGCTCAAATAAACCTATAGCCCGTATATAAAACCGACAACGTGCACCGTTCATGTGTTTGGTTCTGCCACCACGCTACCCAATAATCCCTGCTTTTCCTATATTTGCAAGCAGGGGCAAAATGGTGTTTGGAAAACAGTTCATTACTCTGAGCTTATCTCGATATATAGCCACATATATTATGTCACATATAGTATATATAAAATCTGGGCATATTTTTACTTTTTTCCCCTACTCGAACTACTGTAAGTAAAATACAAAAGTCCAAGGTTAACCTTTTCAAGCCTTCAAGCAGTTTGCTTATTAGCGAGTAGTGGATTAATTATAATTAGCTTTATCTTTCACTCTTGCCCCAAGGCTTTTACACAGAAACCATTTGTAATAAGTTATCTTTTATTGGGCACAAATCACTAGTCAGGAACCTTACCGAATTTTTTCAAATCCTCAGTGCCCCTTAAGAGTGAGTATCGGCATTTTTCGGACGAGAAAACCAAGGTTAAAAGAAATTGTAATATGCCCCATCAGAGTTGCAAAGCAGTAGGACCAGGACTCAAACCCAGGTGTTTCACACAAAAGCCCTTCCTCATTTCACTAGCGCAGCTGCTAGTAATTTCATCATGTATTCTCTTTTCACAACGGTCTACTAATTTCATTTCTCTTCTTTAGGTGAAACTGAAATTTCTGTAGTATATAGTCCCAACTGATATAAAAGTGCTAAATTCAGTATTAACCCATTGACAAGCCAAGTTAATACTGGTGTATATAGCCACTGTTATTGAAGGATGGGTAGTCACACAGGAGAAAATACTCAAAAGAAATAAAGTCAAATGAAGGGAGTAATGTATCAGGATCACAGAAGATGTGATCTTGTTTCTGCCAGGATACCTTGTTCTCCTTTGCCTGTGGATTCCTACCTCTGCTAGACTCAGCACAGGTCAGCCTTCCGTGGCGTTAGGTGCCCTCCTCTGATGCTTCAACATCTTGGCCTTATGTCTAACACGGCATTTGCCTGCCATACTATTTGTTCCTTTACTCTATACCCACCACTACGCTCTAAGGGCACAGACTATGTTATTAAGCTTTGTATTCCTAACCAAATATATCATGTTTGTTTAAGGAATATTTGGCATTAATTTATACCATGGCAGGCACACAGCTACACACTTCTGATACTGAGACATAGTTGGCATTACTCCCAAACTCACACATGAAAAAACAGAAGCTCTGAGAAATTAAAGAACCTATTCGAAGTCATACGGCTGGTAAGAGGTGGCACCATCACAACTACCTCCAGGACATAGAGTCAAGGATCTGTTTACAAGAACAAAGAAAAATCACATGCTTGCTTGTATGTTTTTTTGCACCGTGTAGCAGTCTCCTTTTACATAAATTCTGAAGATGAACAATGTGTCTCATTTAAAATATTCAAGGGAGTCTCTAAATCCTGACATTAGAATAAAAGGCTGAGAATAAAGGAAATTAATGTTTTAATTAAAATGCTACTAAGAATATTTATATCCCAGTATTATAATAGTATTGATAATAACTACCATTCATGTCAGGTGCCATTCTAAGTAACTTACATGTATGAAGTAAAAAAAAAATTTTTTAAGGTAGGCTTTTTTTTTTAAGATTTTTTATTTATTTGTCAGAGAGAGAGAGGGGCACAGGCAGGCAGAATGGCAGGCAGAGGCAGAGGGAGAAGTAGGCTTCCTGCCGAGCAAGGAGCCCGATGTGGGATTCAATCCCAGGATGCTGGGATCATGACCTGAGCTGAAGGCAGCCGCTTAACTGAGCCACCCCGGTGTCCCTGAAGTCAATTTTTTATTCCAACTGTATAAAAACTAGCAACTAAGAAAAATCTGCTAACAGTTAATAGTCTCCATCACTGTGTAAGCGTAACTCTTTACCTTTGGCAGAGACCTGTTTACTAAATGGATGCAGGGCCATAAAGCCTCAGGAAAGACAAGCTGTAAGAGAATGAAGCCTCAGGTGTATCAAGTAACAGGAACATTCTTTCTTATCAGGATAAAGTGTTTATCGGTTTTTGAGCAAAGTCATCTTGAATGGAAAAAGACAGGGAAGAGCATGATTAAATGATGGAAAATGGAAGTAAGAAAGGGAAAGGCTGACCATAACCTTGTAGCTGCAGCATTAGGACAGGCAGGGTATGAGAGGAGCTCTTTTACCGATGAAGTACAAAGATATTTAATAGACCAAAGAATTTAAAATCCTAGGGAACTTGAGTAACCAGCCACAGAAGAGGCTCTTTGTTGTGACTCATACCACAAAAGGCCATTAACAAATTAAGAAATAGTAAAATAAAGAGAGCAATAGGTATCTTCTTGGTAGATAGCCTGTGCTGCTTCTTGTCCATTCAAAAAGAAAAAAAAGTGAGGGTGGTGGTGAAAGGGGCATTTAATCTCAAGGCTTTATTTTAAAATTTGGTTCCAGATGCCTCCCCACAGCATATATCACACCTTCCTTCACACTGAAGGGAAAAATCCTTCAGAGCTCACCACATTTGGCTGTTGTTAATTTTAGCATAAGCTTTTGTTCTTCTATAAGAAGTATCTCTCCGCATTCACACCACAGAAATGTGAATGAATGTTATTTCCATTGTGTCATCATTTAAAAGTCAACTATAAATTGAGATCTGACACGATGCACTGATAGTTTAGGATCATTTTTCATCAGTCCCACTTTCTTGTAGTTGATTTCAAATGTTACACGTGATTACAGGATTTGAAGTATTTCATGAAAACAACATTCATGCTGGGGTTATGAAGTTCCATTTCTGATACAGTCTTTTAAAAAGTCTTCTTTTAATTTTTGTCTTCAAGAGCTACTTTCTTCTTGCTGTTCTGACCAGGGACCTTTTTCCTGTGACAAGAAAATTAAAGAAAATTGAATCCAAAATTCTAGATATATGTACTTTCAAAAACTCTGCCAGTTTAAAAAACATTTCCTGACACCTGTCTAATCAAGTATATGAGGCACTAGGAAAACGAGGATGCATTAGACATGGTTTCTGCCCTTTAGGAAACCACAATCACTTAAGTGAGACAGAAACATCACCGTAAACTATGCTACAACCTGGTATAAAAGATGGGAGTCTGACTCTGACATTACTAATAGTAAGAGCTCACATTGATTAAGTGCTAGATACTGTTATTAAGTGCTTTGTATGTATCAGCTCAAATAATCTTCCTAAGTTAGGAAGAAGATTCTAACATTACCCTCATTTGACAGATGAGGAAAATGAGGCAGAGTGGTTGAATAACTTGATCATCACACACTGATAATAAATGTGAGATACGAACCCTAGCATTATGATTTTAGAGTTTAGTGAATGCCATTAATTAAGTTAACAGAGGAAAAAGAAGAATGTTGGGAGAAAATAACCATTGTTTGCATTCTACAATTTAGTAACGCAAAGTTCCTGGATGTATACTAATTTATTTAATCCTCAACTAACCTTGAGGTAGCAGAGTTGGCACGATTTACAGTTATTTCTATTATACACAGGGGGAAATGACCTGTCCAAAGTCACACAGGAAAAGGTGGTATGAGAGCCAATCTTTCTGACTCCAAATCCAATTTTCCCCTCCACTCTACCAGGCTAATGCCTGATGTGCGGTCCACCAGGCAAAAGGATTCAGGTTTATATGGAAAGCTGGGCCTGGACATATGGACTTCAGAGTTCTCAGCAAGGTGTGGGTAGGATCATTAAAGGAACATCTAAAGTAAAAAGGTAAGCTGGAGTCAGATCAGGTGTTGTTTACATGCTCTATAGAGAAGGCTGGCTTTTTTTTTTTTTTTTTTT
>RCUC01016532.1:0-29135 GCA_003697995.1 Taxidea taxus jeffersonii
TTTTTTTTTTTCCCCAGCTAGGCCTGGATTAGGATCTGTTCCCAGGCAGACATTCTAAATCAATGGGCACTGGCATGTGGGATAAAACCTAAAACCTCCTTGCCATTCCTGGACTTGTGGTTATGCCTGAACTATTCAACCTTAAGGCCAAATGACATAGACTCCAGGGACTCTGGGCATTTAAGTTCAGATTAACTGGGTAGTCAGAATGATGATACCGAGGAACCCTAGAGTTTACCTAAGAAAAGTGAAGGGTAAAAATGGTATTACTGTGATCATAAAGACAAAGAAGTCTTATTTACATAATAATCCTGTCCCCACCCTTTAATCCACGATTAGCTGAGATCTATACTCCATTAGAGTTTACCTTTAGCTTGAAGAAGTCCTTTTAACATGCACCTGTATCCCTGTGCTTGGCCATTAGCTGTAAGATTAGAATGTTGCTTTGGCATAAGAAATTTTAAGCATCTTAAATATGAAATGTGAAAAAACAAGGACAATATAACCTGAGGGTTGGTGGTGGTGGTAGGGGTAATAATAACTCAAGAATATGGCTTATGTGAAGTTAGTAGTTGTATACAAGATGCACTTCAGCTACTACCCTCTGACCTGGAAAATATAATCATCCATCTGTACACACACACATATACATACAGGCACTTCTCGTGGTGTCTAAAGTATTTACATGGGAGGACTTTATTTTTTTATTCATTCATTCATTTTTAAGTAATCTCTGTGCCCAACAAGGGGCTTAAACTCACGACCCTGAGATCAAGAGTCTCATGCTCTTTGGACTGAACCAGCCAGGTGTCCCTGGAGGACTTTTATTTATGCTGGAATTCTCTGACTATGGTAATAATAGCTGATGTATATCAAATAGAAATTATGTGCCAGAAACTTCACATACCGTTTCTATTCCTTCAATAATTCCATTAAGTTAGCTTCTGTTATTCCCATTTTATAGAGGCAGTAAGAGAGGTTGAGTTGAGACTATAACCAAAGTCACATTAGCCGGTAAGTGCCCTCATGGGGTTTTATACCACAGCCAGCATGAGGCCAGAGCAAACTCTCTCTCTCTCCTTCACACTGGCGCCCACTGAGACAAGGAATGGGAGCACTGAGGGGCACCTGAGCAGACTCCAAGGCCTACTCCGCAGACTGCCCATCAGGGCCAGCTGGAGTTCAGAGGCTAAGCTGGAGAGATGCTCATGAAAGGCATCACTGCTTCTCAGTGCCGGACAGTCTTGAGACCTCTACTGACCGAAGGCTGACTTGGGCAAAGATGTGGCTGAGGGTACTAAAGGAAATCTTTTCATTGGTCCATTTTCTCCAAACTTTAATTACACCATCAGATTTTTCTGCATACTCTCCCCACTTCAAACAGGATGATGGTTTTGGATCTGCACAGTGTCTTGGACAAATAGGAGATGGTGGATTTGGAGATGAAAACCAGTGTGTGTCATGGAGCCACCACTCATGTGGATTTGAGATTTGTTTTCTCCCAGGCAACTCAGGAATACTGAAAGACTGAGATGTTCAGGTGCAGGTACCATTTTCTTTTTTTTTTTCGAAACAAACTGCAAACAAATCCTTTCTGTCTTTACCTCCTGCCATCAGTGTCTCTGAAGACCAGTGAAACAAGGAATGTATCAAAGTGCAAGGTGAGAAAGGGGAGTGGAAAACAATTATGTAGAATGTCTAGGACAAGGAAAGCAAGATGTTGTCTTGCCCATGGAATATAGTTCCTCTTAGGCATGTCCTCTTATTCCTTCCACTCAGTACAGCTAAATACCCTGGGCATTATACATAAAACAAATCGAAGAAGTTTCTGAAAGGTGGAAAAAAGAAGGTATACTGGCCAGGGACCCTGGGACCCAAGGAATGACAGTCATGAGTTCCCAGATTTGTTGTTTGTTTGTTTGCCTAATATACCCTGGACTGGATGCTGGCCACCCAAAATGCTTAGAAGCACAGACAAAGAAGACCTGAATAAAAGCCTATTCTTTCTAGCTTGAGGACCAGGAAAGGGGCAGTCTAGCAACAGAGAAGATTAAAAAAAATTTTTTTAATTTATTTATTGGAGAGAGACAGAGATGGCAAGAAAGAACACAAGCAGGGAGGAGAGAGAGAAGCAGGGCTGGATCCCAGGACCCTGGGATCATGACCTGAGCTGAAGTCAGAGGCTTATTGGACTGAGCTACCCAGGCGAAAAACTTTTAGACAACAGCCATCCAACTCCCGTCAAATATCAGAGAAAAACAAGAAAAATTGTGTCCCCTTCCCCATCTTCTTCAGCAAAGACCATGCCGACCATATGGGGAGCAGTAATGATTTGCCCCCTCTCTTCCCAGTCAGGGTGGTGTCAGGAGAGGCTTCCTACCCATTTAGCAGTAACATGGCTCCCCTCCTTTCTAGGGTACCCATGGAGATAGAGTGGAGAATTTGGATTTCTGCCCCACCTGGCAGTAATGGGGTAATACACTTCCCCGGACCCTTTCCTTCACAGGAGCAGTGTCAGAGGAAGTCAGCTAAAACAGAAAATATAAATAAGAACCAGAGTCTCATTGCAAATGACTCAAATGCTAAGAGTACAATAAACACCACTTATTATTCCAAAATCCAGGAAGATCTCAGCTCGAATAAAAAAGAGATGATCAACAGCTAACAAAATTGAGATGACAGACATGCTGGAATTATCTGAAGAGGGATTTAAAAACAGCTATCATAAAAATGCTTCAACAAGCAATTATAAACACACTTAGAAGAAATTAAAAAAAAAGTTCTCAGCAAAGAAATAGAAGAGATAAAGAACAACCAAATACTAATTTTAGAAGTGAAAAAAAAATGAACTAAAAAACTCACGGGATTAGTTTAACAGCAAAATGGAGAGAACAGAGGAAAGAACCAGTGAACTTGAAGATGGAGCAACAGAAATCACTCAATCTGAGTAACCAAAGAAATTAAACCGAAAAAAAGGAAAAGAAAGAACAGAGACTTGGGGACCTGTAAATCAATCAGTCAATCTATCTATCTATCTATCTAAAACTTTTTATGAGATTGTGGTCCCCAAGAAGAGGAAAAACAAGTGGAGCTGACAAAATATCAAAATAAATAGCAGGTGAAATTCTATCAAATTTGGCAAAATGCATAAATCTCCAGATTCAAGCAGCTTAGTGAAACAAAATGGATAAAACCAAAGAAGCCCATGCTAAGCCATGCTTAGCCATGTTAAGACATGTGATTAAACTCCCGAAAACTAAAGGCCAAAAAAAAAAAAAAGTCTTAAAAGCAATGAGAAGGAAACAACACCATATTTATAAGCCAAAAAATTCAAGTAACAGTGAATTTCTCATCAAAAACCATGGAGTATGTCAAATTTACTTTAATAATAAAAAGAAAAAAGAACGGAGGTCCGAAGGAAGTGATATATCATTTTTCAAGTGCTAAAAGAATAGAAGTGTCGACTTAGAATTCTGCCTCCAGTGCAGAGTGCCTCAGTGATTGCATCAGCTGGGCAACAGCCTTTGGCTTGGGTCATGATCCCAGGGTCCTGGGATAGAGCCCTGTGTTGGGCTCCCTGCTCAGCAGAGAGTCTGCTTCTCTCTCTCTCTCTGCACCCCCCTGCCTGCTCATGCTTGCACACACACACACACACACACTCTCTCTCAAATGGATTGGTAAAATCTTAAAAAACAAAAAAAAGAATTCTGAATATATCCTTCAGATGTGAAGAGAAAAATTGAGACGTTCTTGGATGAAGGAAAACTGATAATTTGTCATCTACAGATCTATACTAAAAAATGGCCAAAGACAGTCTTGAAATGGAGAGGAAATGATAGAATACAGAACCTTGGCATATCAGGAAGGAAGGAAGAACAGAAAGAGCAAATATACAGGTCTTTTACTGTACATTGCTCTCCAGGACAAAGTATTTTAAAGCAGGTGAATGGAAAATTTCTGGATGAGGTGTGGAAGGCAAAGAAAATTTGTCACCTATGAAAAAGAAATGAACCACTTGAGACAAGATCAATGCATACAATAAATATAATAATACACCCAAAGGGATGACAGAGATACCATACCTAATGACTACAAGGAAGGGCAAAACAATATAAGTAAAATAACATAAAGCAAAACAAAATAAAATAAAAAATGATGCAATATTCCCAGTAGCTGCCCACCCAAAATGTAGCTATAAACTGAATGTCATCAAAAAATTGGGCAGATGACAATTCTATGATGTCTGGGCCACCAGTGAGGCTTACAGAGATATAGCTTAATTATAGGGTTTTTTTAATCTTCTAAAAGCAATTAGAGTACAGATGAGCCTGTGAATGAAATAGAAACTGATCTCAACTTCTAAGACAAGTGGGAAGGTACACATAGTTTAGAAGGCCAGATAAAAGAGTTTGTATACTGCGAACCTTCACTGTCTAGTATGAAGGGAGAACATAATAAGAAAATTCATGAATCTGAATGCTTATTGCATCTCTTTTAGCTAATAGCTTTCCCGAAACATTCAATACTTCCACCATAATACGTACCTAAGTATACATTTTAAAAAAAGGTCAAAATTCAAAAACATGAAATATGGATCAACTTCAAGCATGACAGTGTGAAGAGCTCTGCCGACCCGCTCCTGAGTGAAATAGGTGACAACTATCCAAAGAAACCCCAAATACGATGAAACATTGAAAGCCTCAGAAAATGGTTCTCAGGGTAAACAACAAATAATGGAAACATCTCTGAAAACTCAATAACAGTTATGAACATTGGTGAAAACTTTATCATAAGAAAGTGAGAATCTGTGGCGTTCGAACCAAGACTGCTTCCTCCCTTCCCCACCCTGGCTCCGTGGGATGGAGACTCCTCTTGAGATTGCTGCAGACAGGAACACAGGGCTCCCTCTTCACTGCCTCCAGCCAGAGGGTTTTCTTGCTGGGAGGAGGAGGCCTTCCGCATTTCTCATCCTGTCCCCAGCTCCTTGTTGCTGAAGCTAAGTCCTCAGTGACTGGTGGAGAGGTTGGGGCCGCCTCCCCCCACCCCTTGCTCATGGAATGGTGTGCCAAGAATACTGGGTCTCTGGTCACCCATGCCGCAGCTTGTGAGGTGGACATTCCGCACCAGGAGAGGCAAGCTGAGGGGACCCCAGGTTGTTTCCCCACCATCACCCGCAGGATGTTCAGCTGCTACAGTGGGAGTGTCACAGAGAGAGAAGCTTGCCATTATCCCTCCCCACAGCTCCGGAGCCCCAGCTCAGATTTTGCCTGGTGGTAGAAACAGGCCATAAAACAAATAGTACCTGATCTCTTTCCAGAAAAACTTAACTCATTTGCAATAGGGCATGAAAAAGTTTGAGCCTAATAGTACTTTCAAGAATAGTGGGAAGCCTGGGTGGCTTAGCCCAGGGTGCCTTTGGCTCAGGTCATGATCCTGGGATCCTGGGATGGAGCCCCATGTCCGGCTCCCTGATTGGTGGGGAGCCTTCTTCTCCCTCTCCCACTCCCATTACTTGTGTTCCCTCTCTTGCTGTGTCTCTCTCTATCAAATAAATAAATACAATATTAAAAAAATAAACTGTAGGCTGGTTATTTGTGGGACAGAAGCAGGGAGTAAGAGGAGTCCTTCTGGCATCAGAACAAAAATCAGACATTGACCTTGGACACTGTTTCTTCAAAAGTGCAGGAGTTTGATTGGACTAACTTGTAGAGCAATTTATGCTTCCAAGGTATTGTTGAAAACAGTAGAGAAATGAATGGAGCCTAAAAGCTGGGTATGGTCATGGAAAGAGAGGAAGAAACCCATACCCAAACTACTGTCATCCCAGGGTACTGTGGGCATAACCAAAGTTGAACCTCCCTGAGGGACAGCACTAAAGGCTGCACACTGTGGGAGCAAAATAAACTTCCCTCAAATAATCCAGTCAGTCATTAAACAAATAAACAAGCAAATAAAAATAACAAGCCCAAAGAGGAGGGAGGGGGCAGAGTGGTACCCAAAATTGCTGTCATATGTGATCTAAAATGTCCAGTTTCTGGGGTGCCTGGGTGGCTCAGTCAGTTAAGCATCCAACTCTTGGTTTTGGCTTTGGTCATGATCTCAGGGTTGTGAGATTGAGCCCCGTGTCAGGCTCTGAGCTCAGCACAGAGTCTGATTGAGAAGCTCTCTCTATCCCTCTCCTTCTGCCCCTCCCCCTGCTTGCACTCTCTCTCTCTTAAATAAATCAATAAATCTTAAAAAAAAATAAAATGTCCAGTTTCCAACAAAAAAATTACAAAGCATGAAAAATAAAGTATGGCCCATATACTGGAAAATAAGCAGGGGACAGAAGCTGCGTGTGAGAGAGACCAGATGTCAGATTTATTTAAAAAAGACTTTAAAGTAGTCATTATAAACATGTTCATAGAACTAAAGGAAACCATGATGAAGGAAGTAAAGGAAGGCATGATGACACTATTGCATCATATAGAGAATACTGATAAAGAGATAAAATTATAAAAAAGAACAAAATAGAAATTATGGAACAGAAAGTACAGTAACAAATTAAAAATTCATTACAGGGCTCAACAGTAGATTTGAACTGGCAAAAGAAAGTATATGCAAACGTGGAACTCTCTCAATAGAGATTATGCAAGTGGAAGAGCAGAGGAAAAAGAAGAAAGAAAGGTAAAGAGAGCCTCATGGAAACATGAGACACCAATATATATGTAATGAAAATACCAGAAGTAGAGGTGAGAGAGAAATGAACAGAAAAAACATTTGAAGAAGTAGTGCCCGAAATTTCCCCAGATTTACTGAAGAACAGGAACCTAAACATCCAGGGAGCCCAAAAAACATCACACAGTATAAAGGCGAAGAGATACATAAACAGACAAATCATAGTAAAATGTTGAAAGCCAACACAATGAAAAAATCTTGAAAGAAGCAAGAGAAAAATGGGCTCATTGTTTAAAAGACAACCCCTAGGAATACTAATTGCTGACTCCTCAGCAGAAAAAATGAAGGGCAAAAGGCTTTGGGATAACATTAAAAATGGTCAAAAAGAAAACTGTCAACCAGAGTCCTATTTCCACAAAATCTATTTTTCAAAATTGGAATCAAAATAAATATTTTTGGGGGCGCCTGGGTGGCTCAGTGGGTTAAAGCCTCTGCCTTCAGCTCAGGTCATGATCTCAGGGTCCTGGGATCGAGCCCCGCATCGGGCTCTCTGCTCAGCAGGGAGTCTACTCCCCACCACCGCCTGCCTCTCTGCCTACTTGTGATCTCTGTCTGTCAAATAATAAATGAAATCTTTTAAAAAAATAAAGATTTTTCAAGATAACCAAAAATTGAGGGAACTTGTTGCCACCAGACCCTCCTTGCAAGAAATACTTGAGTAAAGGAGTTCTTGAGTTTAAAGACAAGTGACCCCAGATGATAATTTGAATCCACATGTGACAAAAAGAACACTGGTAAATATAATTATACAATTTAAAAAGATGGTGAAATGCATAACTTCTTCCTTTTGTAGTGGCTTTAGAGAGCAAATTTATTAAATAATATGCACAGAATATATTGTTGGGTCTATAACATATAGAAATGTGATGTTTTTACCAAAATGGGTTGGAGCATCTGAAAACATCTGAGAAGCTGCACTGGGCGAAAGAAATGACTACAGATGGTAAGCTAATAAGAATGCGTCGTTGCCTTAGTAACATAATACATACAATATGTATAACAATAATACCACAAAAAGGCAGAAGGAAAATAGAGCTATAATGAAGAAATATTTCCACATATCACTGGAATAATCTAGTATAAATAGGTAATTGATTAGGATAGTTGAGATATACATGGCAAACTGCAGAACAACCACTTTTAAAAGATTGATTTATTTATATTGGGGGGTGGAGGAGCAGAGGGAGAGAGTCTCAAGCAGACTACATGCTGAGTACAGAGTCTGATGCTGGACTTGATCTCATGACTCTGAGTTCATGACCTCAGAGATCAGATGCTCAGTTGACTGAGCCACCCAGGTGCCCCCAGAACAACCACTTTAAAAAAAACCTCAAAAATAGTGAAAAAAAGGGGAACCTGGGTGGCTCAGTGGGTTAAAGCCTCTGCCTTAGGCTCAGGTCGTGATCTCAGGGTCCTGGGATCGAGCCCCGCATCCGGCTCTCTGCTCAGCGGGAAGCCTGCTCCCTCCTCTCTCTCTGCCTGCCTCTCTGCCTACTTGTGATCTCTCTCTGTCAAATAAATAAATAAAACCTTTTAAAAAAGTATAAAAAATAATGAAAATAAAACGTGAAAGGAAATCAAATGCTGCATTAAACAATACTCAATGTAAAAGAAAACAGTAAAGGAGGAAGAGAAGAACAGACATGGTATGAGACGTAAAAACAAGAAATGACAGTGGCCGACGTCAATCCAGCTATCTCAATAATACAGTAAATGGGAATGATTAAATGATTCAATAAAAAGCAGAGATTGTCGGGGTGGACTGGAAAGAATGACCACCTATATACTGTCTACAGGAGACAAAGGTTATGGTCAAAGGTAGAGATAAATTTAAAGTGAAAGGATTGAAAAACATATTGTGCAAATGGCATCCCTAAGGGAGCTAAAGTAACTCTATTGTTAACAGAGAAAATAGGCTTTAAAGCAACAAGAATATGTTACTAGAGAGGAAAAGGGACACTTTCAGTGATAAAAGAGTCAAACTATCAGGAAGATATCACAATTGTGACACAATGACATCATACTTAATGGTGAAAGAGTGGATGCTTTCCCTCGAAGTTCAGAAACAAGACAAAGATGTTTGCTGTCACTACTTCTATTCAGCATAGTTCTGGAGGTTTTAGCCAGGGCAATTTAGTAAGAAAACGAAATAAGAGGCACCCAGATTGGAAAGGAAGAAATAAAATTATATTTGCAGATGACATCATCTTGTATACGGAAGATTCTAAAGAATCCCTGAAAAACCTATTAGAACTAATAAATGAGTTCTACAAAGTTTCAGGATAACAGATTAATATACAAACATCAATTGTATCTCTCTATAGATTTGCAAAAAAAAAAATCTAAAAGTAAAATTAAGAAATTAACCCTGGGGTGACCCAGTAGGTTAAGTGTCCGCCTTTGGCTCAGATCATGATCTCAGGGTCCTGGGATGAAGCCCCTCATTTGGGCTCCCTGCTCAGCTGGGAGTCTGCTTCTCTGCCTCCCCTAGCTCATGCACTCGCTCTCTGTCAAATAAATAAGTAAAATCTTTAAAAAAAGAAAAAATTCAATTTTTATAGAATCAAAAAAAATAAATACTTGGGAATAAACTTAACAAAAGAAGTACAAAACTCATACTGAAAACTACAAAAAATTATTGAAAGAAATGAAAGAATATCTAAATAATTGGAAAACAACCCCAGTTCAGGGACTGAAAGACTGAATGTTGTTACATGGCAACACATGCCCAGCTGATCTAAGGATTCAGCACAGTCCCCAGCAGAGTCTCAGCTGACTGTTTTGTAGAAATTGATAAGCTGGTCCTAAAATTCTTATGGAAAGCCACTCAGAATAGCCTAAATAATCTTGAAGAAGAATAACAGGGTAAAGGAAGCATGTCTTTATTTCAAAACTTAAGAACAAAGCAATGGTAATCAAGATATGATAGTGCTGGCATAAGGCTGGATATATTCATGGGCAGAATAGATTTGAGGGTCCAGAAATAAAGTCACATATCTATGGCCAACTGATTTTCATCATTAGTGCCAAGACCACTTAATGAGGGAAGAATAGTATTTTTAACAAATGGTGATGAGATAAACGATAACCACATGCAAAAGAAAGAAGTTGGACCCCAACGACATACCATATATGAAAATTAACTCAAAATGGATGAAAGCCCTAAATGTTAAGACCTAAAACTATAAAAACACTTAGGAGAAAGCAAAAGAGTAAATTTTAATAAACTTCAGTAAAGTTTGATGAACTTGGATTTGGCAAAGTGTTCTGAAACGACACCAGAACCATGAGCAATGAAGAAAAATGTAAATGAATTGGACTTCACCAAAATTTAAAAGGCACCACCAAAAAAAGTGAAAAGACAACTTATAAAATCAGAGAAAATAGTTATAAAGCATATATCTGGGAAGGGACTTGTATCTAGAATAAAGAACTCTTAATAATAAAGAACTTGATAGTAAAAAGACAAATAAAAGACAGTAAAATAATAAATAAAAGATAATAATAATAGATAATAATGAAATAAAATACAATAAAAATAAAAAATACAAAGAACTCAATAATAAAAGACAAAAACAAATTTTAGAAATAGACAAAGGAGGAGCACCTGGGTGGCTCAGTGGGTTAAAGCCTCTGCCTTTGGCTCAGGTCATGATCCCAGGGTCCTGGATCGAGCCCCGCATCGGGCTCTCTGCTCAGCAGGGAGCCTGCTTCCCTTCCTCTCTCTCTGCTTGCCTCTCTGCCTACTTGTGATCTCTCTCTGTTCAATAAATAGATACAATAAAAATTTAAAAAAAAGAAATAGACAAAGGCTATAAATAGACATTTGTTCAAGGAAGATATAGAGGTGGCCAATAAGCACATGAAAAAATGCTCAACATTATTAGTCATAAAGGAAACGCAAATCCAAGCCACAATGAAACACCATCTCACAAACACTAGGGTTGTAAACTGTTGGATAATAACAAGTGTTGTCAGGGATATGGAGAAACTGGAGCCCTGTCACATTACTGGTGGTAATGTAAAATGGTGCCTCCACTTCGGAAAACACTCTGGTAGTTCCTCAATTAAACATAGAATTACCATATAAGCCTGCAATTTCACTGCTAGGTATATATCCAAGAGAAATGAAAACACATTTTCAAAAAAGGGGAAAACCTTGTGGGGCACCTGAGTGACTCAGTCAGTTGACATCTGACTCTTGATTTTGGCTCAGGTCATGTTCTTGGGGTCCTGGGATTGAGCACCACGTTTGGCTCTGTGCTCAGCTTGGAGTCTGACTGTCCTCTTCCCGCTCCTCCCCCTGCTCACATGCTCTCTCTCTCAAACGAATAAATAAAATCTTAAAAAAAAAAAAAGAAAAAACTTGTACATGAATGTTAACAGCAGGACTGGTCACAATAGCCAAAAGTGGAAACAACCCAAATGCCCATCAACTGATGAACAGATAAACAAAATGTTGTATAGCCATACAATGGAATATTGATCAGCCATAAAGAGAAACAAAGTGCTGATTCATGCTCCAATGAATGAAGCATAAAAACATTGTGTTAAGTGAAAGACGCCAGTCCCTAAATACCACATATTACACAATTCCTGGCATATAAAATATCCAGAATAGAGGAATAGAAAATAGATCAATGGTTGCTTAGGGCTAGGAGTGGGGTGGGGATGGGGAAATGGAGGTTGATTGCTAGAGTATGAGAGGCAGGGATGCCTGGGTGGTTGGGCATCTGCCTTCAGCTCAGGTTGTGATCCCAACTTCCTGGGATCGAGTCCCATATCGGATTCCCTGCTCCGCAGGGAGTCTACTTCTCCCTCTGTCCCTCACCCCCACTTGTGTGTGCTCTCTCTTCCTGGCGAATGAATAAATAAAATCTTAAAAAAAAAAAGGAGTATGAGGTTTCTTTTTGAGACGATAAAAATACTCTAAAATTGACTAGTGATAGATACACACACCTGGGAGTATACTAAAAGCCACTGAAATGTACATCTTAAATGAGTGAATTGCATAGTACATGGATTTTATCTAATAAAGCTGCAAAAAATGTGAAAAATAACCACAAGAAAGGTGGGTAAAAAATAAAAAGCATCATCTTCAGCTTAATGAGTCGTAATTGAAAAGAACTTCCGTGTATCCCCCACTCAGGTCAAGGACTAGAATATCTCTGTATCCCAGAAGATCCCCATGTGTCCCCTGCCCATGGCGACAGCTTTCCTGAATAACAGCTGTATTGAAGGAATAATTGACATGCAATAAACTGTACATACATAGAGTTTGCAATTTGGTAAATTTTGACACACGCAGACACCCATGGAATCACCACCATTGGGAAAATAAACGTACCCCCCCAAGTCGTGTCCCTGTGCCCTTTTATGATCTCTTGAATGCCCTCTCCCTGCCCCTGGGCGACTAATAATCTGCTTTCTGTCTCTACATTTTAGTTTGAATTTCTTAGAATTTTATATAAATAGAATCATACTGCTTAAAAATGATACATATTTAATATATTTAATTTAGATAAATATTTCCTATTATATATAATTACAAGTAAACAATTGTATCCTTGTATATATTTATATATTGTATATACTTATAGATAAACAGTTACACATATATTTACAAATAGATTAGAAAGTGTTTCAAGGCAGAGATTTTACTGTGGACTCCCAGCATAATAGAGATTCATAGGATATTTCTCCCTTACCCCTTTCCTTTCGATGACCCATTTTGGTTGGGGAGATGATGCTTTCCTTGGATGTGCTCCTTGGCACACCCCTCTCCTAGTGCATGACTTCAGAACATCCATTCATTGTTTGACCGCCATGGACAGGTCCGTTTTCCCCCAGAAGGCTGTGAGCACGGGTAGCTGCATCAAGCTGAGAAGAGAGAATGCCGTGGCACTGGGGTCAAGTGCAGACAGAATTGTTCATACTATATTTAAGGAGAAGACACCCAAGGGAGTATTCATTTTTGTGTTTCCAGTGTTGGTGCACCTGCATGAGCAATACCTAGGTGTGTGTTGAATGTACCTGACCTTCTCGAATTTTCCTTCATGCTTGGTGGTCAGAGTGTTTTTTTGTTTCTGTTTTTGTTTTTCAGAGAGGGAGAGAGGGAGAGAGTGCATGTCTAAGTGACAGGGAGGGACAGAAGGAGAGGGAGAGAGAGAATCTTAAGCAGACTGCATGCCCCAGCGAAGAGTCTGGTATGGGGCTCAATCTCATCACCCTGAGATCATGACCTGAGCCAAAATCAAAAGTCGGACTCTTAACTGACTGAGCCACCCAGGCACCCCAAAGTGTTCTTTCTAAAAATAACATGCAAAGGAGTCCCACCCCCTGCTGTTAACCCCAAGAGACTCCACCTGCTTGTTGGAGAAAGTCCCCGGTTCTGACCCAGCCCCCAGACCTCATGCTGAGGCCAAGCTCTCCTCTCCCACATGCTCTCACCACCACCTGCCTGTCTTTACTCTCCAGGACGCTCTACTCCCCCATCTTTCAGGAAAATCTGGGGAGCCTCTCAGGGCAGGGACTTGGATGGGCTGCTGTCAGCTCCTGCTGTGCCATTCTGATGCTGGTAAAGCAGGTTGCACCAGAACTTTCTGTCTGGTCCCTGAGTCCCAGTGGCTGCTTTCATGGCATCTTTTGCCTGTGTGGAACTCAAGAAACCAGACTCCTTCTCCCTCCTCTTTCTCCTTCCCCCTGGTTTCTCCTTCCCGCCTGACACAGAGAACAGGTGGTTCTTTCCAACAGGCAGATTCGAGTGCCTCCCATTGTGTTTTGTTTACGTAACATGGCTACAGGCCAAAGTTGTTATATTGTTACTGTTATATCAAAGTCAAGATAGATGATGAGGGCCCCATTGATCAAGCACCTTGTAAATGCCCAGCACAATGCCAGGTGCTACACACACTCCTCGTGCCTCACAGCACTTGAGGGAATGGCTTCTCCTAATTTCACAGGTGAGGAGATGGAGCCGCAGCTAAAGAATTTGCTGGAAACTTCCTCCCTGGGAAGTCAGAGCCAGATTCCACCCAGGCATTTCTGACCCTGTGTAGGCTCCCAAGATGTAAGGGGAAACACAGAGAAATAAAGAGTTGGGGGAAAAGAATCATGTACAATATGTTTGGTTCCCACTTCTTGCTTTTTAGAAATGAAATGATGGCGCTGTGAGATTCTGGGAACCCCTCGAGACTCACAGGTCTGGGCTCACGGTCACTGCATTTAGGAACTGTCCAGGAGGGGCGGGAGGGGTCTGGGGGGATGCTGGGCTGGGATTGTTGTCAGGGAGGTAGCCTGTCTGTGTGCCTGGGAGGAAGCCAGTGAAGGAGATGGGAAAGGCTGCTCCTGGGACAGGGAACCACCTTCACAAAAGCCTCAGGAGCTACGAGATCAAGGCACCTTCACCAAGTGGAGAAGTCTGGCCAGACTCCAGGGCTCCTACCCAAGCGCACTCGGGAGCCACTGAAGGTCACATGGAGGGAGGGACTCTGTTTTGACTCAAGGTCCCGGGGTGCGAGGTTGGGGCTGCGCTGGCTGCAGGCGGCTAGGGGGATGTTCTCACACCATGAACAGATGTGCCAAACCCTGGCTCAGAATCTGCAGGTGAGCAGGTAGGATCCTGCTTCAGGAGCTCACTGTCTCTGAGTGACCTGCTCTGTTACACGGAGTCAGGCCTGCGGACCCAGCCTCAAAGGGGATTCTCTGTGGAAGGAGGTTTTTGCTATTTAAAACCCCAGCCTTTTCCCAGGAGGGGTGGGTGGGGTTAAAGGGAGGTATCTCCTGCTGGGCTGGGACCAGAGTATGGGCTGGAGGGGGCTTCAAGGAGAGGGACTCAGGGGGGCTGAAACCTCTGTCTGAACCAATAGGGGAGAGTCAGGAGGGGCCTGGGGGGGAGCCAGGAGAGGCCAGTGTGGGCTGGAGCAGCAGGGGTAATCTCCCAGTGGGGAAGGGGCTGGAGAACAACACTAAGCCCTGAGAAGCAGCTTCCTCTCTGGGTCCTTTGGCCTTGCTCCCCACCTACAGAGTCTCTCTCTGTGACAGCGGCTCCCCTTTGATTTGGGGTAGGCTGAACCTGCACTTGGGGTCCTCAGGCATGTCACAGAACAGGAGACAGGTGCTGTCACAAAGCAGAACTGTGGGACAGGTGTTTGGGGCCAGGGTTGTCCTTGAGAGGGCAAACCTTGGAGAAATTCACAACAGACTATTTGCAGAAGGCCTTGGAAAGTAGAGCAGAGAGAATGGGGGTGTATGAGGCTGCTCCTCGGTACCTTTGGTGCTGCACAAGAGAGAGGTGTCCATGTTTATTTTGGGGCAACATGTTATCTTTTGTGATTCTGTACAGACATAGCACTGGTCCTATTATCTGAATATAATAAGGAAAAGGGTCGTATTTGGAGTCAGGGCAGTGGGCCATAGCCGGGAATAAGGGACCGTCGCTTCATCCTCCAACCTCGTCCTGCCTGTTCCCACGGACGATGCCACCCTGGGTTGATCGGACACCTGGACACCTTCTTCGCCCCACCCTGGGCCTGAGCCTCCATGTCTTCATCCACAGAGGGTCCCCGGGACCCTAGCCCTGGCTGGGGACCCAGCCCTGCCCACAGACTGCCCACAGAGGCCAGTCTGGTGTGGCAAAGCCCCCGTGAAGCTGCCACCCCCACCCCACCCAGGGCCACCCTCAGAGGGGGCTGCCCGAAAGGGTGTTTGTTCCTACCCATAATAAGGTGTCTCAGGCTCATTTCCCTCAGCTCACCGGGCCAGATTGACAGCCCAGATAGAGTGAGTGGAGGGGCCTGGGGGCCCAGCTGGACAGAACTGTCCTGGCACGAAGCAGGCTCCGCCCCGACTTGTGGCTCTTACCCCTCCCTCCGGCTCGCATGGGGTCTGCCCAGGGTCCATCTCCCTTCCTCCCTGTCTTTCTTTCTTCTCTTCCTTCTGTCTTCCACTAGCCTAGCAGCTTTTCAGCTGCCCACCCGGCATCCTTCTGCCTCTCTGCTCTCCTCCCCTCCTGGACTTACCCTGTCTTGCTGGAGCCTCACCTCTGTCACTTTCTGCTTCCTGCATCTCTCTCTGCACCCCCAACCCACCCTTCCCTCTGTCCCCCTCACCAAACCAAGCAGGTTTACTTGAACAACAAAGGGCGAGATTGTGCTCACAAACAAGATTCCCAGAGCCAGCTCTCAGACCCTCGTGTTGGAAAAAATGACTGGGGCCCCAGCCAGCTGGGGAGAGGCTCAGGGGGTTTGGGGGCCCCTGTGCTAGAAGTGGATTTGCAGGGAAAAAATGTATACAAGGGTGTTCAGTTTCTGCTCTTTGACCTTGCTCCCCTTGCCACCCGCAGCAGTAAGAATAAAGACATGGAGAATAATGGTCAGGATTGAGGTCAGTGTTGTTGCTGGCTGAGGCCCCATGCTTACAATGTTGTATTCAATCACCACAACAGTCCTATAGAATTAGTCTTATTGCCCCTTTTAGCAGGCCAGGAGACTGAGACACAGAGAGGTCATCTAGCCCCTAGGTAGCAGCCCAGCAGTGATCGGACTGACCCCAAGCCGGGTTGTCCTCTGCGCTAGGATAGCTGTCACATGCTGATTGTCTTTGCTACGGGATTTGAAGGACCTGGAAAAGGAGCTGGTGCTATCTCACCACTTTCCATGGGAGGACGATATTCAGGGAAGGTAGTGTTTGGCACTTGGTTGCTCAGCCAGCCACCAGTGCTGGACCAGAGCCCGTCATCTGATGTCCAGGAGAGGAGGGGAAAAGCTGTTTGGGACCATGTCTGTGGCCCCTGGAGGCCTCTTTCCTCACTATGTGGCCCCAGTTAAGCCCTTGCCCCTCTCTGAGCTCTCATCATCCCAGCTTGAAAAGTGGGGACCTAGAATCCCCCCATGGGGCTCTGTAAAGGGGATGGCCCTGGGCTGGGGACACCAGGAAGAAGACCAAGGACTTTTTTTTTCAAACTTAAATTTCACCCTCCACTTCTGCTTGTGATTCTCCTACCTGGGAGAAAATCCTAGGCATTTAGAGGAATTAGGCAAAATCATGTTTTAAAGAGAAAACTCCATGGATGTGGCCATAATGAAACTGGCTTCTCAGAGCACATCTCGCCGCACAACAAAGGGGACAATTCCACTCTCTGGGGCACCCCCAGACACCCCACTTTTAGGCTCCACAAGGCTGCCAGGTTGAGATTTCTAGACCTTTCATTCATCCATTCAGCGTGTGTTTGCCAAGTACCTGCTGTCTGTTGGTGCGGTTCTGAGCATTGGGGATTCTGTAGAGAACAAAGCAGATGAAAATCCCCACCCTGGTGGGTCTCACATTCTAGGAGGGAGAAAAAATGATAAATCAGATCAATGAAAGAACCATATTTGCAGGAGAGACCGCTTAAGGTGATCAGAGGCCAATAAAGGAAGAAAAGGCAAGAGAGAGCAGACAGGAGGGTAGTGATTCATATGGGGTGTTGCCACCCCACACTCTATCCCTCCCTCAGGCCCACATCATTCCAGGGGCTCCCCACCAGGCCCACGAAGGCAAAGACACATGAAACACAAGCTATGCCATTTAAGCTTTCCAAGAGGCACTCAAAAAGGTAAAGAAAACGTGTAAATAATATCAGTAGTGTACTTTTTTTAACCTAGGATAGCCAAAGTGTTGCTAATTCCACATGCAATCAGTAGAAAAATATGTCATGAGACATTTTCATTCTTTGTGCGCTCAACCTTCGAAATCTAGTGTGCATTTTATACCTGCAGTGTATCTCCCTGTGGCCCAGCCACGTGTCAAGTGCTCACTAGCCACAAGTGGAGCAGATCTAAATTGTCCATCAGACCTTGACCCTCCTCTGTGTCAGTGGCCTCCAACTGTGCCAGAACATGACGAGGCCCTTCATGATCTGGGCTGCTTCCTGAGAATATCTCCCCCTCTCTCCCTCACCCATTGTGGCGCCCTTTCTGTGCACATGCTCAACCTCTTGCCTTTTACACAAGCCAAGCTTGCATCTACCCCAGGGCCTTTGCTCTTGCTCTCCCTTTGCTCAGAATGCTTGTCTTCCCAGCTGGGTGCACTTGATCTCCCGTGTCATTTTGTTCTTTGCTCACTTGCCACCTCCTCAGAGACGCTCCCCAAACACACCCTCTAAGGGGCACCCCACCGGAACGTTCTCCATCCTATCACTTGCTTTATCTCTGCGACTCTTGCTCTTTGGAACCAACTTCTTTTGTGCTTTGGCTCCTTGCTTTGATGTTCACTTGCTGTCTGGAACGGCCTGCTGTCCTCCGCAGAACCTCGTATGTGGTAAGCTCTCAGCAACACCCACTGTCTTGAATGAATCTCTCAGAATAGTCCAGATGTGGCCTCACTGACTGCAAATTGTCCGCACCAAGGCTTTGAACAGATGTGGGCACTCACATGCTGAAGGCATAGCCTAGCAGGGGAAACTTACCCCAGCGGCCATCTGCTAAAAGTGTGATCTCCTGGCAGACTTCATCAGAGCTCACATTTATGAAGTTTTCCATCCTTGACCACTCCTGGTCATGTCTAATGAGTCTGTGACTGCGTACAGCTGGGGCCTGCCTTGGGAGCAGCAAATACCCTCCTAACATTTCATGGTGATAGAATACTGATCTGAAAGGGACCAGGATAGGGGGTGCACCTGGGTGACTCAGTCATCAAGTGTCTGCCTTCAGCTCAGGTCATGATCCCAGGGTCCTGAGGTGGAGCCCCGCATTGGGCTCCGTCCTCGGCAGGAAGCCTTCTTCTCCCTCCCCCACACCCCCCTCCCTGTATTCCCTCTCTTGTTGTGCCTCTCTCTGCCAAATAAATAAATAAAATCTTAAAAAAAAAAAAGAAAGAAAGGGACCAGGATACTGACCATCTAACACTCTTGGTCTGTAGTTCATATGACCTATGTAGGTCAAAGCCCCTAGCCCAGGTTTAGCACACGGGGCTGCACTAGGAACATGAGGGCTCTTCAGAGCAATTCAGCAAATAGTTGTAGGGCTCCTGGCATGCCATGGTTTTGGGGCTTAGTGCCAGAAATTTATGGAGAAAAGAAGACCCAGGTGGCAGGCACCTACTAGGTGTCCTCCTCAGGCAGAGGAATTGTTTTCCAGCCTGGCTGTTGGCCACTGCACAGGGCGGAGAGAGCTACCTGCTTTATCCCAGATCTGACCTACATCTCTGTTTAGAGACATACCTACCTTTCCTCTGCTAGGTCACTGGGTACTGGCATTCTGCTGGTGGCCTGGGAGCTCAGCGAATGTCAACCCAATGGAGTGTATCCAGTCTTTGGGACTTTTGGGAGGGTCACTGCAGGAAGACCCAGGCAGGACAAGAGATCTGGTCCTGTGGGCATGGTGTCCCCCTCCTTGAGTCACTTAGGGGGGTAGATCAGAGGAGAGGTTGTCCCAGGATATTTAGGAAGAAGAACTTGCCTCAGAAGAAGCCTGAGAAGCAGAACAAGCAGGCGTTTGGCAGCTGACACAGGGCAGGAGCCCAGGGCTCTCTCATACGACCTGTCTTCTCCATTCTGTCCTCTCTGGAACCCTTAGGGATCCATAGGACCTAGTTTGAAAACCATGGGTATATCCTCTGTGGGAGCCAGAACTGGAGGTCTCAAGCTGGCCCTGCCTTTTGCCAGCTTGCCAGAAGTGAGGGGTGCCCTCACTTTTTAAAGAAGTTCAGAGTTTCATCTGCGAAATGGAGCTAATAATAGCATCTACCTAATAGAGATGCTTTGGCCCTGCATACAGTGGCTCTGGTTTCCCAACAAATTAATAAGGCCATTGACTCCTTGGTTTTGCTACACTCACCATAAAATATTTCCAGACACGTAAGCATTCAAGCACCTGCTTGGGGTCTGGGGAGAGAGAAGGAAGGGGGTTCAGTAAAAGTGGGCTCAAGCTGCACCTGTCCTCTATGCTGGGGCTGCGCCACTCAGGCTCATGCAGTCTCCGGGGCCTGGAGGGGTTGGGAATGAGGGTGGCATGTATTCTGCGTCAGGGAGGCTGGCTAAGGAAGCCCTGTCTTGAAGATAAGACCCCTAGGAACAATAGCCGGGTGGCCTATGGGGAATAGGCCTCACTCTGCCCCTCCCCCTGCCTGTTGGCCTCTGATCATAATCCAGGACCCGGGGGCCAGGCTCGAATGCCAGGAAAACATGCAAACAATCATCTGGGACTAACTAGTCTGAAGGGGTAAGGGTATAAAAAAAAAGATTGTATTTTAAAAAAATTTTTATTTAAATTAATTTAACATACAGCGTATTGTTGGTTTCAGAAGTAGAATTTAGTGATTCGTCCTTTGCATATAACACTCAGTGCTCATTCCATCAAGTGTCCTCCTTAATCATGCCCATCATCCAGTTGCCCCGTTCTCCCACTCCCCTCCCCACCAGCACCCCTCAGCTTGTTCCCTATAATTAGGAGTCTCTTATGGTTTGTCTCCCTCTCTGTTTTTAATTGTTGAAGGTGGAACTTACATTTATGTTCTCTGTAGTTTTCTGTAGGTTTGAAAAACCTTTTTCTATATTTTGAAAGCAAACATTACACAGCATACCATTTCATCTGTAAATATTCTAGCAGGTACCCATTAAAAGGGGCTCCTGCAAAAAATAACAAACCAGTGCTATTATTGCCTTAAAAAGACTAAAAACAATTTTTCAGTACAATCAAACTTTTAGCCTGTGTTTACATTTCCCTGATTGTCATATAAAAATTTTAAGTGTGTTCTTTCCTTTGGGATCCAACTAGAGGCCTTATAGTAAGATTGACCTTTCACTTAAGTCTCTCTTGATTCATAAGTTCCTCTTTTATCTTTTATTTTCTTAGACTATTTTATTTTATTTTTTTTCTTAGACTATTTTGTTGAAGAAATCAGATGGCTGATACTATAGAGTTTCTTACACTGTGATCATTCTATTTTCATCCTCATGTGTCATGTCCTGTATTCCTCTGCCTCCTATATTTGCTTGAAATTGATAAGTCAGACCTTTTGGGTTGACTAGGATTTTTGGCACAGTTGCTTCATCAGTACTGGGTTCTTCTTTCACAAGGCGCAGGACGTGTCTGGGTATCTTGTGATGCTGGCAGCTAATGGTATTCATTGCCTAGATCTACTAATTCATTGGATTGTGAAGGAGTGATGTTCAAATTCTATTATCTCTTCTTTACTTTTTAGCTGGACTGCTTCTATAAAGAGGAGATTCCCTTCATCAACTGTGTGGTGACTTTGAGCTCCTGGTTGTAAAAGCAAGATAAACACTTGTTGCTTCCACTCGATGTATCAGTTACCATGATTTGGTTCCCCAGCTTTTTCCAGAAATAACCACTGAGTTTGTGTGCATATGTATGTGTGCTTAATATTACTATGATCCCATTGATTTAAACCTCTTTGATTTCTTTCAATTCATGGTAGTTACTATCTTTCTTGATGCCCCAATTATACCGTCTTTGGCCAATGGAAGTTACTGGAATGGGCTCCTGAGTCCCTTTGATATACTCTGTTAATTTTCGGCAGCTTACCATCTCTATATAAAAGGACGTTCCAAGCTCCATGTAATCCCTTGACTCAGAATTGTCCATTTATATAAGGAATCTGGATTCCTTTTAGTGGGGAGTGGTATTTAGACACCATAATCTGGATCTCGAGGGGTGCTCAATGTACCAGACTATTCACATTTCCAAACAGTTTTAGAGGACAAAACTAGAAAAATAAGATAAATCCTAAGTTTATACTGATATATCCAATTTTCAGATTTGACCAGAGTCTTAACACTTCATTGGTCCTACTCTGTGATTTCTTTTAACCATGCTGAAAATCTCAGCTTCAAGAACTCCAGTGTAGCTACTCATTTGATTTACCCTTTATCACACACACAATGGGCTCAGAAGAATAGTAGCATTATGATTACCAAAAATGACTTAAGATTTTGAAGGGGCATTTCTTTTTGCCTTTAGGTTATATCCCACTAAGAATGTGTGTTAAATTACTAAGCTCTAATAACATTTGAGTCTTGAACAGGGCTCCTTGCTCAGTGGGGAGTCTGCTTCTTCCTCTGCCTGACAATCCTCCTGCTTGTGTTTGCTCTCTCTCTCTCTCTCTGACAAATAAATAAAATGTTTTTAAAAAGAGACTATTTATTTGAGAGACACAGAGAGTGTATAAGTGTGGGCAGGGGCAGAGGTAGAGGGTCAAAGGGATGTTCAAAGGCTGACTTCTCATGTCTCTTTCACCTTATTTGCTCCCTTCCTCCCTCCACTATGGACAACAATTTCTTTTTTTTATTTTTATTTCTTAAAGATTTATTTATTTATTTATCTGACAGACGGAGATCACAAGTAGGCAGAGAGGAAGGCAGAGAGAGATCGGAGGAAGCAGGCTCCCCACTGAGCAGAGAGCTGGATGCAGGCCTCGATTCCAGGACCCTGGGATCATGACCTGAGCTGAAGGCAGAGGCTTTAACTCACCAAGCCACCAGGAGCCCTGGACAACGATTTCTTAAAGTGTGCTTTTTCTTTTCACTTTTTTCTGTAAATAAGCAAACACACACACACATTTAGAATCCTCCCTTT
The DNA here is from genome assembly GCA_003697995.1 of Taxidea taxus jeffersonii. Lineage (NCBI taxonomy): Eukaryota > Metazoa > Chordata > Mammalia > Carnivora > Mustelidae > Taxidea > Taxidea taxus. The sequence continues at coordinate 22,293 of RCUC01016532.1, forward strand.
TTCTTAGGTGCTCCTCCAGAGAGCCTGCTGTAATAGGTCTAGGATAGGGCCCAGGAATTTGCATTTTATTCCCCTTGGCTCTTCCAAGGGATTCAGGTGTGAGTTGTCCATGGACCACAGTTTGGGAAACATAACTCTAAAGATTCGGAGTGGTGGGGGAAGAACTCAAGGCAGTGGCCTTGGCGGGAAATATAAAATTGTTGTGACAACCAATGGTGAATAACAAGGGGACAGCGTGGTGGGTCCGGCCTGCCCAAGTTGGGAGGAGTAGTTCACTGCTGATGTTGTTGAGAGTTCCTGGAACATGGAGACAATGCATAGGCTGTGTGGGTGTGGGTCTTCCCCTGCATAGGGGCTCTCTCAGGGAAGCAGGGAGGAAGACCTGGGGTGAGGGGGTAGAAGAAACAGACGCCTGGCTTGCTTACCTTTCATATCCAGGTAGTAGGGAGCTATGGATGGTTCTTGAGCAAAAGAAAGGACTATTCTAAATAAATCAAACATCCCTCATCTTCAGATTTGAGAATGAAACCATCAGAAATGCATTTTCATGGAGCACCTGAATGACTCAGTTGGTTAAGCATCTGACTTTGGCTCAGGTCATGATCTCAGAGTCCTGGGATCGAGCCCAGAGTCAGGCTCCACACTGACTGGGAGTCTGGTTGACCCTCTACCTGTCTCCTGTATTTGCTTGAAATTGATAGTGAGACATTTTGGGTTGACTAGGATTTTTGGCACAGTTGCTTCAGGAGTACCGGGTTCTTCTTTGGCAAGGCTCAGGATGTCTGGGTATCTTGTGATGTTGGCAGCTAATGATATTCATTGCCTAAATCTATGAATTCATTGGATTGTGAAGGAGTGATGTTCAAATTCTATCATCTATTCTTTATTTTTTAGCTGGACTGCTTCTATAAAGAGCAGATTCCCCTCATCAACTGTGTGGTCAAAATTGTCTCCTTGGTCTCTCCTTCCACTTACAATTTTCAAAGAGCAAGAAAACAAATGTGATCTAGTTTTCCTTGTTCCAAAGGGACTTTCTAGAGTCTAGATGGGCTCTAAAACCACTTACACTTTGTTCCTTTTCTCTCTGGTCTACACACACACACACACACACACACACACATCTTGTGCTGCTTTCCTGGCAGAGCCACATCAAGGCTCTTAATTAACTCAAGAATCCTTTTAAAGAAAGATTAAGAAACAGGCAGGAGCAGGGAGTAACAAGACTGCATTCCCAGAGGGAACGAAAACCCATTTCTGGGGGGAGAAAGAGAAGGTGAAGGGGCAAAGTATGGGGCTGCCTCCCTATTCTTTTCTTAGGGCTGCCAGTAGGCCTGGGCTGGCATGAACCTGTCAGAATGTGGGGCCTCTATCTTTTTGGCTGAAGGCTTTGTTGGGCTGGTCAGACACCCATCACATGCTTTTCAGTCCCAGATCTATCCCCATGAACTCTCTCAGCCTCAGTGGCACCATTGGTGAGGGGCGGGGAAACACTGTTTCCAAAGGCTTAAGGGGAAAGCGTTAAGGCCTCAGCAGTGTGTTCGGCTAATTGGCACCTGGGAAAGGTTTAAGCAAGGAGAGCCAAGGGCTGCTGTGAGGCTGGGGAGCTGAAGACAGAATGGTTGACAGGCTCTTGTTCCCTGGTTCGAGTTCTGGGCTGTTCGGAGGGTTAGCAGAAGCAGTCTTACGATGATATTCAATTGCAAATGGGTTCAGGGCAAGGGCTGCATTTTAGAAACTTTGCACCTCTTGGGGGTCTCGGAACACCTTGCATGCTGTGGGCTTCCAGGAATAGTTACTCAGAGACTGGTCAGGCTGGGCATTCCCCTGTACTTGGGCTCCCAGTGTAGGGGCCAGGTCCTATTCCTTTCTTTATCCCTGGCACCACCTCCTGGGAGGGGGAGCACATGAACTTTCTTACTTATGGAAGCCCTTGTTGGCTTCAAACATTACATTACTTTGCTTTGCTAATGCTTCTTTACTTCATTGTCCTCTCCTCTCCCAACATCAAAGTAACATCCTTGATTTACTGATTTGGAAAATATGGAGTAGTATGAAGAAGTTAGTACACATCCTAGTATACTAACTGGGATGTATACTGACTTCATAGTAGTATGAAGTAGTAGTACAAAAAAGTATGAAGAAAGTTATTTTCGGAGGTAATGTCTGCTTTTTTGTTAATATATAGTACTCTATTAATACTGTATAGACACATATATAGGGACACATATAAATATATATTTATGATTGAAGAAATTTTATGTATATGTGTCTATATGTTTATTTTTTTTAATTTATTTATTTGACAGACAGAGATTACAAAGAGGCAGAGAGGCAGGCAGAGAGAGAGGAGGAAGCAGGCTCCCCATTGAGCAGAGAGTCTGATGCAGGGCTCGATCCCAGGACCCTGGGATCATGACCTGAGCTGAAGGCAGAGGCTTTAACCCACTGAGCCACCCAGGCGCCCCATATGTTTATTTTTTTATTTGGGATGATGCTTAATGTCTGGTGTTTATTGAATCACATCCCCCACCCCTGCCATACTGTGCTCAGGTGTTTTAAATAGTCTTCCATTTGAAGTCAGACAGTTCGGCCCTTGGGAGCAACCCTCATCCTCACCCCGTCCAGCCTCTCTGATGAGGGGGAAAAGGCATTAGCTGGAGGGGCCAGAGAAGTGAGTGTTCTGGAAGCATTAAGAGAAGGATGAAGTCACCTGATCTAGAAAAATCATGGAAGGCTTCCTGGAGGAGGTGGGATTGAGCCTGAACTGAAGGGATGGGAAGGGCTTCATTCTCTATGAGTGTGGGGACTGGGAATCATTCCTAGCTGCAGTGGGATATTACCGTGGTCTGGAGGGTCTGATTGTTCAGAGCTCTGGTGTTACCACCGTCCCCCTCGGAACCATGGTGTGAACCATGGGGGAGGGGCTGGCTAAAGCAGGTTCGGATGCTGTAATCTGCCAAGCCTGTGCTAGAATCCTGGCCTTCTCTTCCGGTTGCGGGAAGATGAGCAGGTCATGTGCTGTCCTCACGTGTGCAATGGACAAACACTGGTGTCTGTTTCACGGGAATAGTGTGAGGCTCCAGTGATAGCCTTGGTGTCTGACTCGGACATAGCCTGGCCATGAATGCTGGTGGAAACAAGGGTACATGGAGCTGTTGGGGGCCTCACTGCTCCTGAGTTAGCCTACCATGCTCGCAGGGCCTGGGGAGCACACAGGGGAGAAGTGGCAGAACCTGGATGGAGCAGGTCCCAGTGGCCATGGGCACGGGAGGTGAGGCAGCTTTGGGTGAGGCTGTCCTAGAACAGTGGTTATGGCCGTTGTCTCTTCACAGCCCAGGCATGCTTACTTCCCTTAAGATGACTGAAAATTAAATCTTCCCAGGGGTGAGGAAACTCAGAGAAGACAAAGGTCAGCGTTAATGCCTTGACCATGGCTTGGGGTGGCCGACTGCTCAATGTTGTCTTCCCCTGCAGGGGGCAGTGAGCTGGGGGGTGCAGCTGACAATGCCTTCTCCTCTCTTCCCTGGCAGAGGAGCTTGAGGTCTGTCAGCACCCAGTGTGGCTAGGGCTTGCAAGGCCACCTTGGGAGAGGATACCATTAGTACAACCCCAAAGGCTTGTTCAGGGTCATCCCAATGGCCAGACCCCTCCCTTCCATGACTCATCACAACCTTATTGCTTATTAGTTCCTGAGCAGGAGAAAGAGCTGAGTGCAGAGCCCTCTGACCAGCCATGAAGGACCCCACGCACAGTGCCCTGATGTCCACCAGTCTTTGTTTGTCATCAGGGAGTTCTAGCTGCTCCCATGCCCACCACAGCTGGACAGCACTTGGCCTCAGTGGGGACATGCTGGTCATCGTCTTCCTTTATCATGGCTCTGTATCCCGCTCCCATTTGCTAGTGCTGTTCAGACCAGAACCGAGTACCCGGCACCAAAAATCTATTCCATTTCTATTGAAGCAGAAATGCATCTAGCAGTTTACATGTGTTATCTCAGTTGTCTTCAGACCTGAATTTTTCATTTCATCTGATTCTCTCCACACCCTCACCTTGTCTCCCATTCCAGCTGTGTTTCCTGAGGACAACTGCATGTCACTCTGTCCCTGAACTCAGGTGAGCTCTTCTCAAGGACTGACCAACCCCTGGATGAAGCTTTGTTGAAAGGCGCTGGCCTCTGGAAGGTCACTCCAATTGGTAAGACAAGACCTTTGTCTTAAAAGACCATTGCCCGGAGTGCCTGGATGGCTAGGTGGGTTAAAGCCTCTGCCTTTGGCTCAGGTCATGATCCCAGGATCCTGGGATGGAGCCCCGTATCGGGCTTTCTGCTCAGCAGGGAGCCTGCTTCCTCCTCTCTCTCTGCCTGCCTCTCTGCCTACTTGTGATCTCTGTCTGTTAAATAAACTAAAAAAAAAAAAAGACCATTGCCCTTTAAAAAATCTTTTTTATTTTGAAATAATCATAGACGCATAGGAAATTGCAAAACTAGTAGAGACACCTGTGTACCTACCCTTCACCTGATTTCCCCTAATGGCAACGTCTCACACAACTGTTGCATGTCTGCAAAGCCAGAAAATCGACATGGGTCGTAACTTCACCAGTTTGTCTAACTGCACAATTTTTTCCTACTGTGAGTGCATGTGTGTGACTCTATCTGTACAATTTTACGGCAAGTGTAAGTCCGTGTTAACCCCACCATCAAAATCCAGATCTATTCCACCTGCGTGGCCCACACTGTCTGCCTCCTCTCCTCTCCCTCTGCATCCCTCACCCCTGGCAACCATTACTCTACTCTCCATCACTGTCATTTTGCCATCTTGAAAATGCTATATAAATGGAGTCATATATCATTTAGAAATGATTTTTACTTAGCATATATATGTGTGTTTATACACAAATGACCCCCAATTTACAATGGTTTGACTTAAGATTTTTTTTGACTTTACAATGGTGCAAAAGTGATACTTGTTCAGTAGAAACTGAATCTCGAAGTTTGAATTTTGATCTTAGCTTGGGCTGGCTACCTGCACTATGATGTCCTATCCAGATGCTAGGCAGCTGTCCAAACGTGAGGGTCAACAACTGATACACTTACAACTGTTTTACCCAGACAACCATTCTGATTTTCATTTTCAGTACGGTAGTCAATAAATTACATGAACTACTCTACACCGTATTATAGGTAGGCTTTGTCTTAGATGTATTTGTCCAACTGTGGGCTTGTGTGAGTGTTCTCAGCACACAAGGTAGGCAAGGCTGAGCTATGGGGGTTAGCAAGTGAGGTGAATTAAGGCATTTTGGACTTAGATATTTTCAGTTTGGGATGGGTTTATCAGGACATAGCCACATCGTAAGAGGCAGACCTGTATATGAAGTGAAAATTCAGAGCTGAAGGTCATACTGGTCTTCCTTTAATATGGTCCTCCCTCCAAAGACAGCATTGGTAATAGTTTGTTGAGCTTCCTCTTAAACATTTTTTTAAAGAGTTTTCTTATTTGACGGGTAGATCACAACTAGGCAGGGAGGCAGGCAGAGAGAGAGAGGGAAGCAGGCTCCCCGCTGAGCAGAGAGCCCGATGCTGGGCTCGATCCCAGGACCCTGGGATCACGACCTGAGTTGAAGGCAGAAGCTTAACCCATTGAGCCATCAAGGCGCCCCTTAAACATTTTTAAAAAATATTTATTTTTTTATTTGAGAGGGAGAGAGAGAGAGAGAGAGCACGTGAGCACACTAGCAGGGGGAGGAGCAGAGGGAGAGAGGAGAAGCGGACTCCCCACTAAGTGGGGAGCCTGACACCAGGCTTGATCTCACAACCTTGAGATCATGATCTGAGCCAAAAACAAGAGTCGGACTCTTAGTTGACCGAGCCAGCGAGGCACCCCTCCTTTTAAACTTTTTAATACACATACAAACACACAATTCCTCTTCTGCAAAATTGCAAAATACCCCCAATTCTTAGTCCCTTAGGTTATATTTAGACATAACTTAGAAATGTAGATGAAGGTGTTGAACTGCACGCTCCAGTCTGGCATCAGATCCCTGCACATCAACCACCTGTCACTACGTCCCCAGCTCCCAGCCTTGCACAAGCGCGCCCATCTCCCGCCCGGACGATGAGCTTCCCTTTCCTGTGCTCAGCTTCCCCCATGCCCGTCCACTATAATGCTTCTCAGCCAGGTGCTCTGCCCACCCGGGGACACTGGGCAATGTCCACAGGCATTTTTGGTTGTCTCAGCTGCGGGGGGAAGGTTGTTTCTGGCATCTGGTGGTGTAGAGGATGGTTCTCAACCTCATAGCATGCACAGGGAGCCCCCCACAAAGACTCATCCGGCCCGGCGTGTCAGTAATGCTGATGTCAGAAGCTCTGCTCAGCACCTCATCTCCCCGCCGCCAGCAGCCAGATCCCACGGTGTCTTCCCAGCTTCCCTGGCATCAAATTCCAAACCCTCCCATGACCTATAAACTCCATGACAATCTCTGACATCAACTCCCCCACTTCTCAGCTCCAGCTTCACTGTCCCCTGTGCAGATCCTCAAGCATGCCAGCACACCCCAGGCACCACACCTCCTGCTCTCCCATCTTGCCCACACGGCTACGCATCGGGTTCCTCTGCTCACTCACGCTCTGCTCCAGCATCATCTCTGGAAAGCCTTCCTGGGCCACCTTGTCTAAGAACACCATCTTGCCCCTGCCCTTCCCAGCATCCGAGTGCACTTGACCTTTATTTGATTGATTGTTTCCATTGACTTGCTCTCCCCACTACAGTGTAAACTCCTGTGTGTTTTGTTCACTAACTCAGTGAGGCCCCTAGACAAACACCTGGCAGCATGTGGTAGATCCCCCCC
>RCUC01016627.1:0-10115 GCA_003697995.1 Taxidea taxus jeffersonii
TAAAGGGCTAGTATCCAAAATCTACAAAGAGCTCAGCAAACTCAACACCCAAAGAACAAATAATCCAATCAAGAAATGGGCAGAGGACATGAACAGACATTTCTGCAAAGAAGACATCCAGATGGCCAACAGACACATGAAAAATTCCTCCACATCACTGGGCATCAGGGAAATACAAATCAAAACCACAATGAGATACCACCTCACAGCAGTCAGAATGGCTAAAATGAACAAGTCAGGAAATGACAGATGCTGGCGAGGATGTGGAGAAAGGGGAACCCTCCTACACTGTTGGTGGGAATACAAGCTGGTGCAACCACTCTGGAAAACAGCATGGAGGTTCCTCAAAAAATTGAAAATAGAGCTACCTTATGACCCAGCAATTGCACTACTGGGTATTTACCCTAAAGATACAAACGTAGTGATCCGAAGGGGCACGTGTACCCGAATGTTTATAGCAGCAATGTCCACAATAGCCAAGTTATGGAAAGAACATAGATGTCCATCAACAGATGAATGGATAAAGAAGATGTGGTATATATATACGATGGAATACTATGCAGCCATCAAAAGAAATGAAATCTTACCATTTGTGACGACATGGATGGAACTAGAGCGTATTATGCTTAGCGAAATAAGTCAACTGGAGAAAGACAACTATCATATGATCTCCCTGATATGAGGAAGTGGAGATGCAACGGGGGTGGGAGTTAAGGTGGTAGGAAAAGTAAAAATGAAAGAAGATGGGATCGGGAGGGAGACAAACCAAAAGAGACTCTTAATGTCATAAAACAAACTGAGGGGGGTGGGGGGAAGAGGGGTTGGGAGAGGGTGGTGGGTTACATTATATGTTTAAATAAAGCTTAAATAAAGTTAAAAAATAAAAAAAAAGATTTTGTTTATTTATTTGAAAGAGAGAGAGAGCACAACATGAGCAGAGGGAGGGCAGAGGAAGAAGCAGACTCCCTACTGAGCAGGGAGCCCCACATGGGCCTCAATTCCAGGACCCTGGGATCAAGACCTGAGCTGACGGTAGATGCTTAACTGACTTAACCACCCAAGCACCCCTATATTGAACTCTATCAGGTAAATAACCCTTCTATATTTCATTAAGTACTTTTTTCTGAGGCGTTATCTTGTTTTTTTTTTTAAGATTTTATTTATTTATTTGAGAGAGAGTGTGTGAGAGACAGCATGAGTGGAGTGAGGGGCAGAAGGTAAAACAGGCTCCCCACTGAGCAAGGAGTCTGATGCGGGACTTGATCCCAGGACTCTGGGATCATGACCTGAGCCAAAGGCAGATGCTTAACCAACCGACTGAGACACCAAGGCACCCCTGAGGTGTTATCTTGTTCTTTTATTTAGAATATATTCTTCTGTTTCTTCATTTTCCTTCACTCTCTGCATTGATTTCTGTCAATTAAATAGCTACCTCTCTCAGCCTAGAGGGTGTGGACTTGTGTAGGGGCTGGACCTTATTATTCACCCCTGCCTTAGCTCTTGGTTGTCTCTCAAATTTTTGTGATTGTCTGAAGAGCCTATTTTATTTCTGGTGACTACCAGTAATTGAGGGTGTGCCAAAACATGTCAGTGTCCCAAAGGGGAGGATTTCAATCAGCACCTAATTCAGGTGATTAGAAGCCAGATCCTTAAGCAGCTTTTAAATTACGCAAATACATATAGTCCTGTGGGACTGGAGATCTATGTCCCACTGGCCACCAGAGCTGGGAGACTTAGACGTGTTCCCTGTATGGCAATTGCAAATATTGGTGGGCTAGTGAAGTGTGCAAGCTCCTTTTTGGGTGGTACTGACAACATGGAGCAAGTCAGAGGGAGAGTGCAAATGACACCCACTGGCTTTCATCAAAAGAGAGCACCTAGTAGGCTCCTAGATGTGTGTTGAACCAGAAGCCTGCCCTTCAGTCTGAAACTCCTGGACAAACAAATAGGCCTCTTTTCAGCCTGCTGTTTTGTGTGCCTTGTTTATGGTGGTTGGCCAGGAACCCTCTCTCCATTTGTTATAGTCCCATAGGACCCAGGAATGAAAGCCCTGCTGGCCAGCAGAGCCAGGCAATAAAGGGGGATCACCTGGGCAGCAGCTGCAAAAAAACAAAAACCCAAAAAACCCCAGGCATACCAGATGCATGTAAAATTTCCCCTCTTGGAGATACTGGCACTTTGGAGTGTGGCAGAGGGAGAGCACAAAGATGGTGTCTATCATAGGTCTCTAAAAAGTATGACAGTGGACATTTAGATGTGTTTTTAATTAGAAGCTTGCCCTTCAGGCCATAATTATGAAGATATGCTAAAAGTCCTCTTCTACAGTAACACTGGATTCCTCAGATTGTTACCCCTTTCTGAACCCTGAGCATGGTAGCTAGGTAAGAACTCTTTCTCCACTGGTTACAGTTCTTGGGATCTACACTCACTATATAATATTGATATATAATATGTGATCTAGAGGTGTTCCTTGGGGACAGCTGCAAAAATTTGAATGCCTGATGAGGGCACAAGCTCCTTTTCAGGAGAAACTGATGTACTGGAGCAAGGTAGAGGGGCCCAGAGTCTTCTAAAAAGAAGCTCATGCTTTAGTTTTTTCTTGTTCAGAATAGTTTGAGCACTATTTTAATGGGAACATCTAAAAGCTAATGTCTAAATCAGAGTTTCTTGACATTGATACTATTGATATTTTGGACCAGATAGTTGTTTTGCATTCTCTTGTGCTTTATAGGAGGTTTAGTAAAATCCCAGACCTTTACTTACTACAAGCCCATAGCACACCCTCTCTCCCCAAGTTGTAACAATCAAAAATGTCTCCAGATATTGTCAAATGTTTCCTGTGTGTTGGGTAAAATCACCCCCAGTTAAGAACTACTGGTTTAGAAGCATGGTAGTATTGTAGTTAAGAATATGATTTTTGCAGAATTATGTATGAATCAAGACTCTTTTTGCTTCCTGGCTGCATGACCTTGAGCAAATAACTTCATTTTTCTGAACCTCACTTTTCTCAGCTGTAAATGGAGACAATGAGGCCTAGTTTAGGGTTGTTGTAAGGATTAAATGAGACCATGTACACAAAACACTCAATACATTGTGGCAATAGTAATATATTAATATTATTAACCATTATTAATTAACAAAGATTATAAGTTCCCAGGAAATAGTGAATAAGGAAGCGAGAAGGTTTCTTAAGGATAGAATCAATATTTTTTTAATTGCCTGTACTGTCATAACATAGTTCAGCTTTTCCCATTTGCTAGTAGACTTCACCAATTAGGATCCATTAAAGATGAGAGTGAAGTGTTTCTCTCCAAGACTCCATAACCATATCTGGAAAGGCAAGATACTGAGCTCTATAGTATGTAAGCTGCATAATCTATTTTGGGGTAAGGGTCTCTGAGATTTCTATCTATGTGTAGGCACATAGCTTAACTCCACCCCTCCTCTAGAAGTCAATTTCTCTAAGTATCAAGGAGATGAGAAGACTCTTACCGTAGAATTACACCAGAGACATCGGAAATCTTGAAGTCTTTGGTAACTGCCACAGTTCTCATGACATACTGCACACTGAGAACTGACAGGTATGTTTCCTTCTACCCACTGATGAGGCATAGTCTTCTGAAAGGTAAAAAAAAAAAGATAAGAGGTAAAAGTTACAGATATAAGGAGAGAAAGGGCCAACTGGAGTAACTATACTACCCCATGGAGGACATTAAGTAACCTCAACAATGTTCTTCATGGTCCTGCCCTCCTCACTCCAATGCTAGCAAGTGATGACAGCTGAAAGTAGGGGGCTTTCATTCTTCTATATTGGTTGGATTGTAAGCCTAGGGAGGAAGTCTACTTGGGTTGCATGGAGACAGGAAGTCTTCCTTCCCTGTGTATCCTGGCTGAAGATGAGATGGGAAAGATTGGCTGTAGGCTGGTACTCACTACTTCATCAGCAGGCATGAAGAGGTCATCAGTGATAGACAAAGTATTCCATTTGCAGTCTTTGCTTGCTCTCAAAGCACATAATTTGTGAGACTTCACTTTGCACACTATGAAAAAAGGAAGAAAGAAGGTGGATGTGAATCTGGTGACAATCAAGATTAGAAGGCCTTAGAAGGCCCTTAGAAGGCCCTTCCTTAAGCTTCTCTGAAAGTTAGAACTTAGATGCATCTAAATAGTTCTGACCCACCTCCAAAGGCCTATTTCTCCTATTATCTAGTTCCTTTTTATTCTTACTGGCTCAATTACCTACTATATGACTTGAATGGAAACTGATGGCAAGAATGAGGTGATTTCTGTTATTCCAACTGTTGTAACCATGTTGTCCAATCCTCTCAGACCCAACCCTCCATTAATTCATGAGAATTTCCTCTCATTCCATCTTCTTCCCACCTCTCTTCTTCAGTCTGTTAAGTACCAGAATTAACCTTACATTAGAGTCAATGACCTAGTATGAATCAATGACACTAAAGCCACATGAGATCCTTCACCCCTAGTTCCACCCACTGGGCTCCATTTCCCAAAGTAATCAGAAAGGTACCTTCACAGATGATAACATTTCTAGATAAGGCAGGAATGCTCTCCCGACAGACATTGCAGTGCTGGGTCCGGGAGCTGTGACTGAAGTACCAATAGTGCATTCCAGTAAGGAAAGGGTTGTTTTCTGCTGCAGGTATCTAAAATAAATCAAAGAGAAGAGAGAATAGAGAGTTAATTATAGAGACATATTAGGGAAGGACAGAAAATTTGCTTCTAAGTCTAAAATGGCCAGTTAGGTGTCAGAGCATGTGAAGAGAAAGACTAAATATTGGAGCCAATATCTAATAAATCTCCCACCTCGAGTTTTTTTCCCAGTAGTTTTGGAAAGGGAAAAAGAACAGGAAGGTAGATCTTACCATAAGAGCTGAAGACAGGAGCAATGATTTCTGTATTGCTTGGCCAAACCACTGTACTGATTTAGTCTAAGCAAAATTAGTTCAACTAGACTTGGCCTTGGTTCTCTTTTAGTAGTCAGCTAAAGGAGGTGGTCAGTTGGAAATATAGTGATAATCCAAGTCATCTGGCCAGAAAAGAAAGGGAGGAGGCAGGAATCTCTGACTTTGTGTTAAGGAATGCTTTAACTATCTCCTGGAGATAATACATTTCCCTTTCCTGGACTTACTGCTGCCAGGTAATGCCAGGAATGCCAGTGCATTCCTGCCCAACAGTTTAATCTCAGGGGCTTCTTGTGGCAACATTTATTTTTTCCTGAATGCTATACTATGACTACCTACAGCAGTTTCCTGGTTAATAAATTTAATTCATTCAAAATTCATTAAACAAATCTTTACTGAGTAACTACTATGTGCTTAGCACCTTTCAAAGCATTGGAGCTATATGAAAAAGACAAAGTCCTTGCCTTCATGAAATGATATCCTGTTTGGTGTCCTATTTCACGAATTCATGAATTTGACATTTATTGTTAACCTGCCTGTAAATGTTGCATTTGTTTATTACAGCCTAACTCTTCATGACTGTGGGGAAAGCAGTTTGGGGGTTGAAAGGAGAAAGGAAGTGGTGGGCACCAAAAGCATCCAAGTTTGTTCTGTGTGTGCATTCCATGGGACTCTTTCAATTTTTCTCTAATTTTTGTGAATATCTGATTTTTTCCTTTCTTCTTTCCTCTCAAGTGTAGACATAGGTGTACACATTTAGCTTTTTATTCTTGGCAATCAATAAGTAATGGGTTATATTTATAAAATATAATGGGTAGGGTGCATAAAGGCACAACAAGACTTTAAAAAGAACTATATATTCTCCCTGATGCCAGCCAATAGTGGTCCATTAGAGAGAGAGAGAGAGAGAGAGAGAGAGAGCGCGCTTTTGAGGGTTCTGGCACATTAAGTATTCAGCCTTGATCAATTTACAGGAATTAGCCATCTAAACTTTAGCCTACACATGGCACTCTCTTTTCCATCCTTACCCCTTCTGGCATGCTAGCTATGTGCTAAACTGCAGCTGGATTGACCAGGAAGCTTCCAGAAAGAAAATCTACTTTGATGAGCTAAAAGTTCACCTGATCTGGGATCATTTTCTGATTGCAATGTTCTTTTCATGCTTAGACCCTGACAAAGCCCCAAGAAAAGCAGAGTAGATGGTGAAGAGTCCTGAGGAAGTCGACATAGTCTTGGCTTTGACAGTCTGAGCTCCCAGCGCCTTTCTACTTCCAAAATCACTAAATTATAACTCTACAAGTATGTTCCTTCTTTCCTTCCAACCTTCTTCCCTCTTCCAATAGTTACTAAGAGCCAACTTTGTGTCACTGAGGAAGCTAGATACTGGAGACATAGAGATAAATGATCCAAAGTTCTTGCTTCTAGGGAGCTCATAGTCTAGTGGAGGAGAAAACTTCCTAAACAGATAATTTCATTACAGAGTGACAAGTGTTCTCTCCTAGAATGTGCAAGTTTCAGTCCATTCCAGAATTATTAAGCAAAAAGTCACCAAAATTTGAAGATTTGGAAAAATTATTAGCCCTCATATATTGCAAAACATGAGAAAATGTGCTCTGGAGAAAGCCTAAGAGTGTGGCTGGATAAATTTTGCTGGAGGGATTAGATGTGTGACACACAGATTCAATAAACTATCTCAGCAGAAACATTGCCAGCTTGGACTAAAGGGTCAGACATGGGACCAAATAAAGACTGTTAGACTTTGAGGATTCTACAGGCAGAAAAGAGGCTGATAACGTTATTTAGTCGTGAACATGTGTTATTCTTCAACAAAATGGAAGAGTGCCTCTAAAGGGGCTCAGAGGTCAGCAGGGATGCTGAGAGTGGTTCAGAAGCCAGAGAGTGGTGGCCTGGAGGTGAGGCCACTGTATTCCTGGATCCACTTCCTTGGTTAGAGTGGGAGGCTTCCAACCCTGTGAACTTGAGAGAATAGGGCCAGAGGAAAGAATATCAAGCCACCAGAGGATTATTCTGAGGCCTGGAAACCTAATGGAATTTGCTCTATGGGGTTGTCAGTTTGCTTTAGTCCAGCAACCCAATGAATACCCTTGTATTCCTTCCATTTCTTCTCTTTCAGAAGGGGAATGTGTATCCTATGCCTGACACAGCATTGTATTCTGCAGGCAGAAAACTTGTTTTCTAGGTTTTACAAGTCCACAAATAGAAAGAAGCTTTTACCCAAGATGGGTCATACAAAAATCTCATCCATACTTGATTTAGATTATTTAGAAGATAAGATTTTGAGCTAAGAATGAATGTGTTTTGCATGTAGGAAGGCTGTGAGTTTTGTGGGTGTGGGCAGAGGATAGACTGTTTTTCTCCCCAAATATATTCAAGTCCTATTCCCCAGTACCTGTGAATGTGACCTTATTTGAAAATAAGGTCTTTGCAGATAGAGTCAATTTAAAAAGATGTCATACTGAATTAGACCACACATAGCCCTAATCCAATGACTGGTGTCCTTATAATAAGGAAATTTTGGACACAGCTACACACAGAGAGAAGAACACCATGTGAAGATAGAGAGCATGTAGACACTGAGGCGACAACCATGTGATTATGGAGCCAGGGATTGGGATAATATGTTTAACAAGCCAAGGAATGTACACGAACACCAGAATCTAGGAAGAGGCAAAGAAGGATGCTTCCCTAGAGGCTTCAGAGAGAGCATGGTTCTGCTGACACCTTGGTTTTGGCTTTCTCGACTCCAGAACTGTGAGAGAATGTTTCTGTTGTTTTAATTCACACAGTTTAGGGTAATTTGCTATGGCAATCCTAGGAAACTAATACAGTATATCACCACAGGCTTTTCTAATAGTTGACACAGATTAAAAATCCATTTTGAAGACAGATGAAAAACTGGCATGTATACAAACCACTGATCTCTGAATGCTAAGGAAGACAGTTTAACTTAAGGCTTTCAGTGTGTGGTTGTTGGGTTTGTGTTTTATTTTTATCCCTTCTAAAATATTTAGGTGAATACATCCGTACAAAGACCATCAATCCAACCATACTCTTTGTTGTTTTAGCGCAGTTAAGACTATTTCCACAATCTCCTGAATCCCTCTCAGCACAATCCAAAACCCAAATAGGTACAGTAATTATTTTTCTATTAGTTAAAGAAGGTCTTGTTAGTCTAGGCATTTTGTAAACTCTACAGCACTATCCAAATGTGAGAACTTAATAGCATTAAGTATCTGCAAAGTGCATGAGTCTCAGATGAAATATCCCATAAGGCACAAAATCTTCTAAAGATCTATTTCCTTAAAGGAATCTTGTTTGGGATGGCTTATGTGATGAAAGGCTATGTTTAGACATAACAAAATCACTGGTTTTGCTGCAACTTAAACTCAACCACATTGTTACATCAAGGTTTAGTAACTACAAAGTGTTAGGGCCTGCTGGGTTGGCCATTGGTAAGGTAATCATAGCATCCAAATCATGACACTTCAACAGTGAAAGGGGAAGTTATTAGTAATTAGGCTAGGACAACAAGTGTAAAATGTGTTCATCCTGAGCAAATCATTAGCCATGAAAACATTATGCATGAGCTAGAGAATCATTTGGCCAAAGTGAATCTATATGATGCCCTATACAATCTAGTTGTCTGGCTTAATGTCACTAGTGTGTGTTAGACTACTACATAATCACAAGTGGTGGGGACTAGAAGAGAGAACAAAAATGATTAGTCAGAATTTAAGATGTTCTTCCAGGAGCATGGATTAAGAGGAGATCTGAAATCTCAATTTGCAATAATAAACTGTGACTTCAGGCAAGGCAACTGAACTCTTCTGAGTTTCAGTTTTCTTATATGCTTAATTAAATCTTAGAATCATAAACTTCTCAAATTGAAAAGAATGTTAGAGTTCATCTAGTCTATCCACCAGAAAGAAACTAATTTTATTTTTTAAGTGAACTGTAAAAATTGAGGTGCATTTGACAATTAAAATTTATATATATTTAATTTAATTTGATGATCTGATATACATATATATGTACAGACATACACACAGTGAAATAATTACCCAAAATCAAATTAATCAATGTATTCATCACCTCAGATAGTTACCTCTTTCTTTCCTTCTGTGTGTGTGTATTAAGAGCAGTCAAGATATTCCCTCTTAGCAAATTTTAATATATAATGATTGATTATTACTTATAGGCACATTGTTGTACATTAGATCTCCAGAACTTATTCAACTCATTCGTCATTCAGCATAACTGAAACTCTGTATCCCTTAAACAACATCTCCTCATTTTCTCCTCTCCTAGCACTTGGTAACCACCACTTACTCTCTGCTTCTCTAAGTTTGACTATTTCATTATTTTAAGATTTTATTTCATTGAGAGAGAGAGGAATTGAGAGAGCATGAGCGGGGGAGAAGGACAGAAAGATAGGGAGAAACAGAATCCCCAGGGAACAAGGAGACTAATGCAGGGCTCCATACCAGGACCCCAGGATCATGACCTGAGCCAAAGGCAGCACTTAACCAGCTGAGCCACGCAAGCATTTGAATATTTAAGATTCCACATATAAGTGAGTTCATGCAGTATTTGTCTTTCTGTGTCTAGCTTATTTAATTTAACATAATGTCCTCCATGTTCATCCATGTTGTTTCAACTAGCAGAATTTCCCCCTTTTTATTTTTTTATTTTTTATTTATTTTTATTTTTAAGCTTTTTTATTTAAACATATAATGTAACCCCACCACCCTCTCCCAACCCCTCTCCCCCCCACCCCCCTCAGTTTGTTTTATGACATTAAGAGTCTCTTTTGGTTTGTCTCCCTCCCGATCCCATCTTGTTTCATTTTTTATTTTCCTACCACCTTAACCCCCAACCCCATTGCATCTCCACTTCCTCATATCAGGGAGATCATGTGATAGTTGTCTTTCTCCAGTTGACTTATTTCGCTAAGCATAATATGCTCTAGTTCCATCCATATTGTCGCAAATGGTAAGATTTCATTTCTTTTGATGGCTGCATAGTATTCCATTGTATATATATACCACTTCTTCTTTCTCCATTCATCTGTTTTTTTTTTACTTTATTTAAGCTTTATTTAAACATATGATGTAACCCCACCACCCTCACCCAACCCCTCTTCCCCCCACCCCCCTCAGTTTGTTTTAT
>RCUC01016676.1:0-17942 GCA_003697995.1 Taxidea taxus jeffersonii
GCCCCTCATCCCCTGCACTCGCTCTCTCTCTCTGTCTCTCTCCCTCTAAGTAAATAAATCTTTTTTTTAAAGAAGTAAAATTTTACTCTGAGCTTGTATTGTAATATGCCAGAGTTAAAAGGTCTGTGGTTGGGGCGCCTGGGTGGCTCCGTGGGTTAAGCCTCTGCCTTCAGCTCAGGTCATGATCTCAGGGTCCTGGGATTGAGCCCCACATCAGGCTCTCTGCTCAGCAGGGAGCCTGCTTCCCTCTCTCTCTCTCTCTCTCTCTGCCTGCCTCTCTGCCTACTTGTGATCTCTGTCAAATAAATAAATAAAATCTTTTTTTTTTTAAAGGTCTGAGGTTAAAAAGTCTGTGGTTCTGTGCTTTGTGCTACAACTGGACATTCCAACTGTAGTGACTTAAGGAATCTATGCTTTTCACTGTAGCTGAGAAAGTGACTGGAACCTGATCTACCACATTCAGTAGGCAGTGCCATCATTGAAAGAGCAGCCAAAGCCCTTTGCTTCTGTACCTTGGCTTCCTTTATAACTCAAATTCTATTATGGAATGGTGGTAATGCCTCTGCTAATTTTCACTTAACCTCTCCATGTCTCCCTGTTTTCTTCAAAAAAGCCCATCAATATTGACCTGCCTTCCAGGGATGTTTTGAGGACATAATGCTATAGCCACAGAAGGAGAGGGCACTCAGCAGTGATTGATGGCCTGTTTAGCCACCCAACCACCCATTATCACTAGTACTCAGATTGCTTCTAATGCATCATAATAATGCAACTTGTAATCCACATATAGGGGGGTAATTTTTTGTCAGGTCGTGATTGTTAGTAATAACAAGCTGTTTGAACATATCCAGAACATAGTTGTATGCATCTCTTGTTTTTCTTCCTTTGTTTGCAAGTCTAATTTTATAACCTTTTGCCCAACCTGTTTTTTCCTTTTGCACTACATATAGCATTACTTTTATTCTTTAAATAAGCTTAGTTTCTCAATGAACAGCTAGAACACAGGAGACTGATTTGGAAAAGCCGTTTAAGTAGCCAAGTCCAATTAATGAATGGTGCTGGATTTTGTCACTCAGCTTTATTAATGGACTTCATTCCCGCTGTATCACATTTCTTTCCCTAACACATTTGTATAAAAGCCCTTGCCTCTCTCATTAACCCCTTTGGCTGGTGTTAACTCATTCCTGGGTATTTGTTGCCATAGCTGCAGCCATCCCTCAGCTGGAGCCCTCCTGTTAGCCCCTGCTGTGGCCATCCAGGTCTGGCTTCCTTGTTCCTGGCGTCAGCTGTTAGGCGGAGGGCAAGAGCCTTGCAACCTCAGAGGTCAAACTGCTGTCCCATATACTTAAGCCCTGTCTGTATTTTTTTCTTTGCAGCAGATGGGCATGTGGCTGTCCAGCCTCAAGGCTGGGAAATGTGTATGGGAATATTACCAGCCCTCTTCTCTCACCCCCTCCTGGGCACCCAAGCAGGTAGCCTAGCTCCATATTCAAAAAGATGATCGATATTCCCCCTCTGTTGTTTGAATCTCTTCCTTCAACACCTGCGGCATCTGTGGGGAATCATGCACAACTTTTGTCTGTTCAGTGAAATAATTGCCAGCAGTTTTATGTAACATCTCTTGTGTGTATTTTTACCCATTTATAGATTTGATTGTATCTTTTGCAGAATGGAAACGTGGCTTTTCACTGCTTACTCTCATTCTCACAAATCTTCAAGGAGAGACCCTTTTAAAAACAAAATGGAAATAACATGCAAATAGTTATGTTAATATCGCACAGGCAAAAGTCAGGATCTTCAGGTGGTTCCTTAGGCACAAACTGATCAGATGATGAGCACATCCTGCATGCATTTCTGTTCGAGTTACCAGCTAGAACTGTCCTATGAGAAATGACTAAGAAGAGAAAATGTTAGATGCCTGTAATGTGTGACTCCTTTCTGCCCTAGGGTCCAGCGCTGACGTAGGCCAGAGCAAACAAACTCCCACACACGCAGATTGGACAGGTACAGTGGGATTTGAGGAAGATGCTTGTAGGTGGAAAGTTTCCATGCAGACAGTAATACAGAGTTAGAAAAGAAAATTTAATTTTGTCTGTGCTGTGCCAGCTTTGCCAGACAGCTGGCAAGGGTAAATCTGGGAATTAGCTCCAGACTTAGAAAATTCATAACTATCTAGTCTTCTACCTTGACGTTAACAGAGCTGATATTATAGCATCATCAACAGCAGCAGAATAGCAGCATCATTAACAACTAACATTTATAGAGCATCTCACAGCTTTCAAAAACGTTTACAATTGATATCTCTTATCTAACCATCTCACCAACCCTCTAAGATCAGTATTGTAGTTGTCTGCATTTTTGTGATGAGGGAGCCAAATCTCAGAGACAGTAAGTAACTTGCCCAAGGTGACACAGCCAGTAAGTAGAATAGTCTTCTGATTCCAAAACCCTGAGATACCCATGCTAGGCAATACACATAGCCCTGTCACCCTCTCTTTAGCCCACTGCCATCTCCATGTCTCTAAACCTCTGGGTAAACAAATTAAGGCCCATGCAGTGATTTGCTTGGGAAAAAAAAAGAAGAAAAAGAAAAAGAAAGTAGCCATATTACAAAAGAATTACTGTCTTGGGCGCCTGGGTGGCTCAGTGGGTTAAGAATTACTGTCTTTCCAAATGGGCTCACCATTAAATGGTATCTTTTTTTTTAAGATTTTATTTATTTATATGATAGAGATCACAAGTAGGCAGAGAGGCAGGCAGAGAGAGAGGGGGAAGCAGGCTCCCCGCTGAGCAGAGAGCCTGATGCGGGGCTCGATCCCAGAACACTGGGATCGTGACCTGAGCCGAAGGCAGAGGTTTTAACCCACTGAGCCACCCAGGCGCCCCATTAAATGATATCTTTAACATGCATGTTCGTTCACGGATCACAGACTACTACTGGACAAGCTGCACGGGGCAGGCAGAGAAGGAAGGGAAAGGAAAGAAATGGGAGAGAGAATAACACAAAGCAAAGCTCTTGGCAACTAAAGAGTCCTTCAGAAATTCAGACAAAATATTTCTGAAGAGATAGCATTGCCATATCTAGTAGTACTGTAAGGATACACAAGTAATGATTAACACAAAATTGAGAATACTGGTTACCTCTGAAGGGAGATGGAAGGAATTAGGGAGGGGCATGTGAGGCCTTTAAAGGTAATAAGTATATTCCTTTACTTAAACTGCATGTTGGGTACACAATTTTCATTGCACCTTTTTTTTTAATACTTTACACTTATCTCTTATAAATTCCCCCTTTTTTTTAATACTTTACACTTATCTCTTATAAATTCCCCCTTTGTACCTATTCAATATTTTAAAAAAAATAGAGAAAGACAGTGTGAATCACTGAATAGGATTTGATATGTAGAAATTAGCTTTACATTTTTAAAAAAGGTAGCCACTCTTGAAAGCTAGTTTCACTTTAACTTAAAAAAAAAGTAGCCACTTTGCTCTGACAAAGTGTCCCAGTGACATACCAGTTGGTTTCTCAAGAAGTTGTGATGTGTGGGGAGGGCGTGCTTTCCCATAATTTTCCCAGGGTCTTTGAGCATTTCAGCTGTCTTGTCCCTCCCCTCTTCTTTCTCACAGTGAACTTCCAGGTTCTAGAAGAAAGAACAGTGGCACACTCATTTGGGAATTTGAAATTAAGTGCTTGAACTATAACCACGGATTTATGGGTTGTTACCCAAAGAGTTATTATCTTTTGGCTTTCCTTGGTGTTGAACCTGACAGCAAATGCAGTGAACCGGTGGGGCTTGTGTATTTATTTTTGTCACTGGTTGGTTTCTCTCTGACCAATCTAGGCATTCTATAAGCACAGGCTGACAGGAATTATGGCTTTTCTTCCATGTGGAAATAAGTGGATAAGCAAATACTCCCAGCCTGATCTTCTTTCCAATTCATTATTTATAGGGAATTCACCCTTTGTAATCATTTTCAAATCAA
Organism: Taxidea taxus jeffersonii; assembly: GCA_003697995.1. NCBI lineage: Eukaryota > Metazoa > Chordata > Mammalia > Carnivora > Mustelidae > Taxidea > Taxidea taxus. The sequence goes on from RCUC01016676.1 coordinate 3,985, forward strand.
ATTTGCTCTACCAATCCCTGTAAGGTTTGCTCTGGAGATCATCACCAACGTAGACATCTTTTATTTTTTAGCAGCTTATGTCCCCTCCATGTTAATGCCAATTAAAAAAAATGAATGGATTAAGGTGATGTCACTTGTGGCCTGGAGATTAACTCAGGAAGAAAATTTAAGTCACAGCAGAAATGGATAAAAGGAAGGAAAGTCAATAACTCACGCTTGTTTGCTATTTGGACTACTATTGCTGTATTAAAATATTCAAGAGAGCTATTGCATTAAATGGGAAAAGTATATCATATGTTAGATAGATTCCAGAAAAGGTACTATTATTAATATCCTCCCAGAATCACAAAGTGCCAACCAAATCACTTGTATATGGATTGTTCCTGGAGTAGGCTGATACAGTGGGTGTCCTCTGCCCAGCTGTCAGAGGTCACAGCCGTGGCCATAACCTCTCTTTGTCTTATTGAAAAGATGGCCATGAAAAGCAACTTTGCCCGCCTACCCCATTGCCTCCATCCTTTTCATGGAAATGAAGAAGTAATGCTAAGTAATTCTGGCTTTCCTGCATCACAGATGGGGTGATCACAAGTGAGAGCATGGATGTAAATGCGATCCATGGTTTTGGGAAAAAAGCAAATAGTTTTTGGCAGCAGGTCTGATGGGTTTGGGGTATATATGGTGGAGGAGGATGGTTAACACCAGAAAATATTTTGAGGTTTTATTAGCAGTACCGCTTTTAAAAAATGTAGCAGATGAGAAGCATATAAATTAGTCCCACTGTTCTTTCTGGTGGTGCTCTTGGTAAAGAACTGGTTAGAGAGAAGCCATATTGTTCTTTTCTGTTTAAATACATAACCCAGTATTACTAATGGCTAGTTCCTCTACTGGTATTTTCCTGTCCTTTTCACAACTGAAGGAATTATAATACCCCCTTTTTTACCCACCCCAAATGGCCCCTGTTTTCTATAAGATATCAGAGTTAATGCCCACTATTATTAACATATTAATAATAATTACTAGTATTTTACTACCACTTACTGAGCTAGCTGCTGTGATGGACTTTTTTTTTTCACATATTTTCTCCTTTAAGCCTTACCACAGCCCCATGAGATAGATATTATTGTTGTCCTTATGTTTCAGATGTGGAAAACGAAGACAAGAGACATTAAGTTACTTCCCAAGGATCACACAACTAATAAGTGACAGGCCAGGATTATATCTAATACAAAAACCATGATCTTAACTAGTTATAACCTCATTTTTTCTTTATTCAGGGTCACACGGCATTAAAGGTTGAGAGTTTATCATGCTTTGTCTGGCCAAAGGTATGATGGGTGTTGGTGAAAGTGTGTTGCAGTTTTGAAAACGAAATCAGTTACTTTAAAACATGATGTTGGGGGGTTGGCAGTATGAAGTTCTGTACGGTACAAGCTATTTTCTGATTATTTGTTCAGTTAAGGTGAAGTCTGGAAACTCGACTTAGGCTGCTTGTCAAGGTAAAGAAGCTAGAAAGGGCCAGAGTTGCTGGCACAAGGCAGAACCATTAGTCACTGCTTCCTGTGGCTGTATGTGTATATATAGCATCGCACTTAATATCCGAGGATGACTCTGCTGAGGCAGCCAGTTCTCAAGCCAACATTCCTATCATCAGTAGAATTTAACACTTGACTTGTTTATAGTGGTTATGACCAGTGTCCCACCCCTCTGACTTAGAACATAGCCTTGTAGTTAGTGACTCGCAAAGCAACTCATCAATACAGTCTAATACCCATTCTCTTAAAGTCCAACCAAATGGAGAATACAAAATTACTCCAATTTTTTAATATTCTACTTTTAGGAAAGGAGTAATAAGTAAACTGATATGGAAAATATTCTTTGCTCACACCCATTCCCCCAAAGTCAATTTCTATTCTAGTTTTTACACCTAGCACAAATACAGTCTTATCTCCTACACCTTTTAAGATATCCACAGTACTATCATAATTGGTTTATCCTTCCAAACTTACTTCTGTCACTTCTCTAGATTAACATCACTTCCTCTGTGTTCCCCCTTCCTCTCTACCACCACCTCTCCTCTCCTCCCAGCAGAGTAACTGCCTCCCCTTCATATCTCTGTTTAGCCAGTATCAAGCTGTACAGTAATTTGTCTATCTCTCCCATTAGTCTGTGAGCCCCTTTAAGGGCAGGGAAACATGGATTTTTCACTCTGGTACCACCAAATAGTGCATGGGTTTAACATGTTTGTTAAATGAATATTCAGAACAGATCCTGAAGCCCTGCCATAATCTTACTCAATGATTCAGGTAGAGCTAGCATATATTGACCACCTGTGTTTTCACCACAGTCTTGTGAAAGGAGCGGCCTCATTCTTATTTATACATGAGAAGACCAAAGTTCTGTGTTTCTCTAATTTGTAGTAGGCTTAAGAGTTATCTTGGGTACTTGCTCAACAGGCAGATTCCTCAGTACCACCCAGATGGAAACCTCAGCTGTGGACCCTGGAACTTGGCTAGTTAGCAAGCACTCCAGGCGATTGTGATGCACATGATTGGACCGCACTTTGACAAACACAGGTGTGAGTGATTGCTACACAGCAAGAAAAGAGTCAAGCCAGAGTTGAAACTCAGCCCTCTAAATTCCAGATCTAGTTATATTTCTCTTTGTTGCACTCTATCTCCTATGGCAAGGAAGTGGACTGAAGCATGTTGGAAAGATTTTCAGGAACAAGGGCTAAAGTAAGATGGCTTATGGATTAACCCCAGGACTATTTTTTTTCCTCCAAGAGATCTTGCCAGACTTCCAACAGCATAGCACCAGGGTTGTCAAGTTACCTCTTACACAACTTACGTCAGGAAAGCATAGACCACAGAGCTTTGGGAACTTACAGAATTTATGCTTCTCTTTTTTTTCTTTCTCTGTCCTCCCCACCACCACCAGCCATACCATTAACTTAAAATCTGTGATTTAACAGGCAGTTAGCACAGACATTACAATAGTTGGGGGGTAAGGTAATATTTTTATGGCCCATTTATGCTTCTGGTGTTTTTTGTCTAAATATTAGGTAAGGAAATATGGAATGAATGCAATGATGCAATCTCAAAACTAAACCGCCATAGTCGACTATTCAACCTAGACCAGGGTAACATGAGTTCACTGGGATCTCAGAAGCCCAGGAGGCCAGGGATGGGAGTGACAGACCTTAGTCCAGAAAAGCCCAACAGAGTTTCTAGTGCAGCTAGCCCTTGCTTTTCCTGACTGAGGAAGCTTCCAAGATCCTAATGGTGGAGTGTATTGGACTTCCAGGACCCCTGCATCCAACCTCAACCTATTCTCTTGGCTCACATACAGCTTATAACCTTGAAGTGACAAGGACTATTCCTGAGATTCTTCAGTCTGTGCCAGCCCATCTTGAAATAGCAAAGGAAGCCCCCAGCTCCAGCTCAGAGAAGTGGGAGAAGAGACCCCCCAGGGCAACCAAATGGTTTCTTTCTTAATGGGAACTAAAACAAGGGAAAGATAAAATAAGGGGGGTTAAGATCGTGATTGATTATTTGCTCAGCATTCTTTATAGTATAGTTGTATATAGCTCAGGGTTTAAAAGTATAGGCTCTGAAACTGTAACTGCCTGAATTTACATTTCAGTTCCAGCATTAACTCCATCTGTGACCTTGGGCAACTTCTAGCTTCTTTGTCTTTCATTTTCCTTATCTGTAAAATGGGTATGACAAATATTACCAACCTCATAGGCTTGTGAGAATTAGATTACATAATACATATAAAGCCTTAAAACGGTGTTTGGCACATAATAAGCATTTAATCAACACTAGGAATTAACATCATTATTGTTAGGTGAATAATACAGGTGAGTAAACAGGCTAAAAAGTGTGCGGAACTTGCCTAAAGTCACACAGCTATTAAATAGTAGAGCCAAGATTTGATGTGGGGTCTCTTTGGCTCAAAATCTATATTTCTTCCACTATACCTTGTTGCCTTTACAACTGCAGGATATATGCTGTGAGTTCCTTGGAGAGGTGTATGCCAAGACCTGTGTCCTTCTTCTTCCTTGCTACACCCCACCCCCACTGCAGCTGCCATTTGGAGGTCTGGCTTGGCTCTCTAGCTTCTTATATGTCTAGTTAAAAACCTTGAATATCCAATGGGGCGCCTGGGTGGCTTAGGCAGTTAAGTGTCTGACTCTTGATTTTAGCTCAGGTCCTGATCTCAGGGTTGTGAGATCAAGCCCCACTTCAGGCTCCATGCTGGGCGCAGAACCTGCTTAAGATCCTCTCTCTCCCTCTCCCTCTGCCTCTGCCTCTCCCCCATCAAAAAAAACCACCTTGAATATCCTTGTAACTGCTCCAGTATGGAGGTGGCTGTGTCCAGGATCCTCCATCTTATAGACTAAACCAATGAAGCTTCCAGGATGAAGGTTAGTTTGAGAAACCACTCTCTACATCAAGGTTCTCATCTGTATACCTTGAGGATCAAGTTATTATCTCCCAACCTCTACCCTGCTGCTCTCACGGCCCTTGTGAAAATGATTACCTACAATATAGGCTAGCATAAAACCTTTCCCCTTTCCTCCTTACCCTTCCCCTCCTCTTCCCCAAGAAAGAATATGTTGTGACATCCTGATCCCCTTGAGTGTCTCTTTGATCCATTCTTAGAAACACTCATAAGGAAATAAAGCCCTTGCTTGTCTAATAGTATCATCTTTCTCAAGCCATCTAGGAGCCGTGTGTTACAAAATCTCCTGTCAGTTCTCTCACCCTGCATAGCCATGATGCAAGCTGTGGTATCACTGCTGGTGACGTCTGTAATCAGAGAGAGTGGGATGTGCCTGGGGCTTCAGTGCATTGTTCACAAATAATGATGGATTGTTAATTTTCAAAGAAAATGAAGAGGGATTCAAAATACCCCTGCAATGCACAATATATTGCTTCATGAGCAATAAATACCAAACAGAAGATAAAACCTTGAGCCCTAGGCTTAATGCAGAACCAAAACATGATTTATCCAGCTGTTTACTTTCCCTTAGCCAGAGAACAGAAAGCACAATGTTACTCTGTTCTAGGACAATGAACCCTGCTCTTGTGCCATAATCTTTTACAACATATACTTCTTGAGTGCCTACTGTGTGTAAGGTCCTGTGTGATAAGCTAGAGATGGTGTTTTCTTCTGTGTTGCATGCAGGTATTTTCTAAACTTCCTCTCTCTTTCCTTTGTCACTGTATTCCTAGTGTTATTTGCAAGACTTCCAAGGCACCTAGACTCTCCACTGTGAGGATCATTTCTTTGGTGTGAAGCATAAAATTAACCATGTTAAAAATGTTAGTGGATTCTTGATGGAGGAGGTGGTCTGATTTGTTTTAGTACAGTGGCATAAGGGAGTAGTTGGGAGTTGGGATTCGCTGCACATGTGGTAAATGGGAAGGGATTGTGAGGAAGCCAAGGGTATGGGATACCTGGGTGGTTCAGTCGGTTAAGTGACTGCCTTCAGCTCAAGTCATGATCCCAGCGTTCTGGGATTGAGTCCCAAATTGGACTCCCTGCTCAGAAGGGAACCTGCTTCTCCCTCTGCCTGCCCTCCTCCTGCTTGTGCTTGTATGCTCCGTCTCATTCTCTCTCTCTCTCTCTCTCTCTCTCTCTCTGACAAGTAAGTAAGTAAGTAAATGAATAAATAAATCTTTTAAAACAAACAAACAAACAAAAAGAAGCCAATGGTATAAAGCACTCTCCAGTAAGAATACCTGGAAATTGCTGCAGTAGAGCAAGGTTTCTCAGCCTTAGCACTATTGACACTTGGGGTCAGATAATTTTTTTTCTGTGGCAGGGGGTGGGGAGTGTCCTGTACATTGTAGAATGTTTAGTAGTATCCCTGGCCTCTACCCACCGGATTCCAGTAGCACCTCCTACCTCCAATCCTGACGATCAAAGGTATCTCCAAGTATTGCCAAATGTTCCCTGATGCAGGAGTGGGCAACTTAGCCCCAGTTAAGAATTCCTGCTATAGAGGACCTATAGAACACCCATCTGTGTAATGATGAGCTCGATAGCCCTCCCAGCTCAAATATTTTATAACTTTATGCTTTCCCTAGTTTAATATAGTATAGTGGTTAAGAAAATGAATTGTGGAATCAGACTGCCTAGGTTTGAATCCTAGCTTCACTGCACACTAACTGGATGACCATTGACAGGTTGCTTAACCTCTCTGCTCCTGTTACTTTATCAGAAAATGGGGATGATGAGAGGTCTTACTTCATAGGGTTGTTGTGAGTTTTAAATGAATGTACATAAAGTGCCTAGAACAGTGCCTGGCACATAATAAGTATTAAGTAAGTGTTAAGTATCTTTAGTCTTGTTATAATTACTATCATTAACACTATTATTCACCATTTATCTAAGTACTGGTATGTTCCAGAGGTCTGTTTCACCCAGCTTTGGACCACTATCTTCCTTCTGCAGAAATGACTAGAGGGCTAAGTCCACGGTGCAGTACTACACAATGCAAAGAGATTTTATTTGGCTGTGGGTCTATGAAATAGGCTTTGCAGGTAAGCCCCACTTTATACAATTGCTGAGTTCTTCCAGAGTTCACTTATTTAAAAGAACACTAATTGACACCTACTTTGAGCTAATCACTGTTGAATATGATGAAAGTAAATGAGATTTATATCCCCTGCCCTCAAGGAGCTAACAAATATGGCTGCTACATGCACATTTATTTTAATAAGTTTAATTACCTTTAAATTTTCAAAGAAATTCTAGTCAGTTCCTTTTTACTCAGGAGGAATTTATTTGTGATGAAAAACATCTTCCCATCTACAGATATATCTTCCTTAAAGTTTGTATTTATGTAATTGTTGTTTTCTTATATATAATCAGCATGTTAAGATTATAATACCTCAAATCATCACCATTTTTCTTCCCCTCACTCTCCATTTAAAATTTTCAATATTTAGTCCTCAGAAGAAACCCACCAAAAGAGATTTTTATCTTAATAAAACAATGGAGTGGTATCTGAATAGCTTGGCACCTGCTATACACCTACCTTCTTCTAGGAAGAAGAATGTCTTTGCAGGACCCTCCTACCTATGTCATGTATTTCCTCATGCGTTTATTTAAAATCATTTATTAAACATCTGCTCTGTGTCAGACACAGTGTCTAGGCACTAGGAATAACAAAGAGGAATAAGGGGATCCAGAGTCTAGGAGGAGAAGCAGACACAGAAAGAGGTGATCAAAAATATAATGTGAAAAGGGCTATCATAGTAATGTGTTCAATGAGCTAGCAGAACTTAGAAGATAAAGGGCTCTTTGAGAGGGAGTTCAGTGAGATGGATAAAACTGTGGGCATTAGTACCAGAGCTGCCTGGGTTCATTTCCCTGTTTTACCACTTATTAGCTGTGCAATATTAAGCTGATTACTTAAACTGCCTGTGCCTCTGTTTCATCATCTGTATAATGTATTGTTATAATTCCTGTATAAGCTGTGTCTCTCAGTAGACTTTGAACCCTTCAAGGGCTGGGATTACTTCATTATGATCATCTTAATTATAACCATGTTATTATTACTACCTACCAGGTACTTACTATGAGTCAGAAGCCATGCTAAGTTCTTTACCCACATTCTTAATTTACCTATAAGGTCGATACTATCACTTTCCTAAATTTGTAGCTTGCCATTTTTTTAATCATCAAACCCAGTTCTTTATTCAGAAGACTTACCACAATATGTAATAATTTTATGTTTGTCCGTATTTTAATATCTCCCTCTTGCACTAGAGAACTTCATAAGAACAAGGTTGAGGCCTGTTTGACTCACCATATTGTCTTCAACATCTCGGATGGAGCCTGACACATAGAAAATGTTCAGTGAACATACAGCAAATATAAAAGGAAGGCTGGAAGGCAGATCAGCAAGAAGAAAAGAAAAGGGAGAAACAGAATGAGCATATTATGGTTACTTAGTAGAGCTAGACTCTAGTCCCAAATAATCTGACTCCCAAATGCATACTCTTGATCCCTAGGCAAGATTGCTTCCTACTCTTAGCAAATCTTCCATAAACGCTGGTTGACAAAACTCTCTCCTCAGCTTTGCACAATACTGTGTAATAAAATTATGGCAAGCATAAAAGCCAATGGATATAAGCCTGGGCATAAGAAAGAGAATTACAGGAGAGTAAATTGCCAGAGAAGGACAGCTTTTGTCTTAATAAAAAGAGTATGGTTGATGAGATGACACCAACATACTGAAATTGTTTCAAAGGAAATAAAGGAAACATATGAAATAATTAAGTCTACTATAGAATGGGTATATCACAGAATATGTGTGTGTGTGTGTGTGTGTGTGTGTGTATTTTCTTCAAGAACAAATAACTGACAATTATTGACTAGTTCAATCAACTGAAGTATAATATAAAAATAAACAGATGGCAATGACCTGATAGTTATGGAGCAATATCGAGTTAAAATGGGTAATTACTTCCAAATCTTTTATTCTTTTGGCACTAATGAACTCTTGCTCCAAAGTGCTATAAATTCAATCAACTTACCTAGAAGGCATTCATTCACAATTACTCTACAACTTGTGATCTCTTGAGGAGTCGCCACACAAGGCAGAACGGAAAACCAGCATAACAGGAGATGTTCTTCAGATGGGTGAGGAATTTTGAAGACTATTTGACAGCACTTGATACTTGACTTCTCAATATTCTTGGACACTGCCAGTGAATGTAGGACTTAGGGGAAAATGAGCAATCTCTTCCTTTAGTGACATGGGATGACTTTTATAACACATTTAAGGAAATTGCTAGATGTCCATTTTTAGTCTAGAAAGTGAATCAGGTCTGAACTTAACTTTTCCACCATTAAGTGATTATTCTAAACAGATGTTCAGCACAGCATATTTTGTTACTGCAGACCTTAAATCCAGATTGCTACCAGACAGAAGATCATCTGGGATTTCTCTTTGAATGTAAAAATTTACAAGCTTCCTTGTATGTATAACTGTGCCTATATAGGAGAAAGATTATAGCTAATGCTATCAAACTGAATTATTAATTGGGTTCATCTATCTCTAGTTGTAACTCTCAATAAATTTCTACATGTCAATTCAGTTGTCCTGGAAGGAGAATTAGTTTAGCAACTATGCTATCCCTTTTAAGACAATTTATCATTCTGAAAAGGTATATAAATAATCAGTTGTCACTGCATGGATTGCTTATTTACTCAAAATCAATGTAAGTTGACTTTCTTTATTCATTCATCCAAATATTTCATGAATTCCTACTTTATACCAGACACTGAACTAAGAAATAAAGACACCTAAAACCAAGTCCCTTATGTAAAGGAGCACACAGGCTAGCTAGCAGAAGAGAAACATGTAATTCAAGAGAGACTATAATTCAAGGCAATCAATGATAATGTCCAGTTGTTCTTGCTTCCTGGAATGCTCTTAAACCCTAATCCTCCATTTACTACCTGAAGGAAAATCCTATCCCTCCTTAAAGACTCATTTCAAATTATTCTTTCCCAGTGAAACTTTCCCCTAGGAAAATTCCTAGGAGGAATAGTGAAACTACTCCTCTTGCTCTACGTGCCCAAACACATACAACCAAAGCCATTCCAGCAGATTTAATTATTCCTTCTCTATTCTCATAGGACTTTCCTCATAGTTTTACTGCAGCACTTATTAAAATACTTTATATATAGTTGTTTATATGTCATGCTCTCATTGTATTATGAGTTATTCCAGAGCAGTAAATGAATTTTGTTCATCTCCATATTCCTAGTCACTAACACATGACCTGACATATAGTAAGACTCAATAAAAGTTTGGTTTAGGGGAAAAGAGTGAGAGAATAAGCAAACACATAAAAATCAAATTCTAGATAAAATGTTATGATAACACACTAGGAGGTAGTAATTAATTCCAGGGAGGTAGTTTCACAGACAAGGTAACATTTCAGATGACCCTTGAAAAATGAGTAGGATTTGACAGGTGGAGATGGGTATTGGGGGAATGAGGGAAATGAAAAAGCAGAACTCCTTAAGAATTTAAGAACTGAATTTATCGTAGCAAAATAATGCTGTTAATTACAGATGGTCCTTATCTAAACCATCTGGTTCATGTAAACAAGCCTAGCAGGAACTCTACTTGCTAACATTTTAATAGGCACTTTGAATTAATATGTATTTTGAAAATAGTAATACTATGCTATCCTTTAAAAAAAAACTGATAATTTAGATAATTGTCTCGCCTCCCCAGAAATTAGTCCAGAGTTTGGCTAGGTTGGTACATTGTAAATTCTCATTCTTTGATCTCAGAATTCTTTATTAAGAATAATTCTTGGGGATATGAGGGCGATCTGGCTGCAACATCTGTCACCCCATTGATCGCCTGGGTTGATTCGGCTGATCTGGCTGGCTAGGCGGGTGTCCCCTTCCTCCCTCACCACTCCATGTGCGTCCCTCCTGAAGCTGCACGCTCAGTCGAAGAGGACAACCTTCCCCAATAGAGGAGAAGACCGTTCTTTGGTCAAGGGTATACGAGTAGCTGCGCTCCCCTGCTAGAACCTCCAAACAAGCTCTCAAAAATAATTCTTGGGTTATGGACATTGAGGAGAGTATGTACTATGGTGAATGCTGTAAACTGTGTAAGACTGAAGATTCATAGACCTGTACCCCTGAAGCAAATAATACATTATATGTTAATTTAAAAAAGAATAATTCCTGATTCTCTTATATTTCCCAGAACTACAGAGCCAATGAGGAGCCAAACTCTTACAAGAAATTATTTTTGGTATGGGGGCCCAGTCCTTCTAAACCTAGATGTTTCCTCTTGAAGTCATTCTGCAGCTATTAGAGAAAATCAGGGTGCACATTCAGTAATCTCAACAGGTCCCTTCCAGCTATAACATTCCCTAAAAACGTGTCTCACTTGGACTGGAGATTGGGTGTTCAAATGAACCAAATAATCAATATGTAAACTCTTGACCGAAAGGATATTTGATGCCCTATGTTTGTTTCCTTAATAACATTTACAAGGAGGCTATTTCTAGCCATAGTATGCCTTCATAGGAGAGCACTGAAAAGTGGGTGTGAGGACTAGAGTTTCTACCCATAGAGAAATAACCAGTTCTGAAATGTGACTTCTGACTATAGCAACAAATGCTTAATGCCATTAGTCATTCTGTGTGGAGGCGGAGGGAGTGGTTTATGGAGAAGATACATAGCATAGAAGAATGATAAAAACTACTATCTCAGAAATAATGTTTCTGGACATTTGCATTTGCTTGTTCTGACCATTTAGTGTCCAAAATAGCACTTTTATTTAAAAAAAACAGGCCAAGAATCATCCCTGATATTCCCAAGTTAGAAAGATGTGACAGGTGTTAGCAAATAGCAAGCTACTATTAGAAGGTTTGCCTTCAGGAGTATAATTGGCAGGAGTGTACACGAGAAGTAGGAGAAGAGCCATGGAAAGATTTTTCTAAGGCAATAATTAATCAGAGGGAAATTTTCCAAAATAAGTCTTTCTGTGCTCCAATGACTTATTATTATATATCTCCCAACTATGAAGTATATACATGCACATGCACATATAACCCACTTCAATGTCTGCTTATGTCATCACTGTTCCTGGAATGTCTTTTCCCCTCTTTCTTCTGTATCTAATAACTACCCATCACTCAAGACATGTTCTGTAGAAATCTGGCCCATTTTGTTCAAATCCTATCTTCTCCATGAAGTCTTTCCCACCTACTCAAGCCACAGTAACTTTTCATTCCTTAAACTTCAGTAACATTTCTGGTCGATTCCATTAAATTCTTTGATTGTTTCTTAATTGTTCACTGGAGATAATAAAGCAAAGTGGCTAAAAGTATATAACCTGGGTGACCTTGGACAACATATGTGATCTTCAAAAGCCTCTCATCTATTAGGGGTGCCTAGGTGGCTCAGTGAGTTAAGCATCTGACTCTTGGTTTTGATTCAAGTTGTGATCTCATGGGTCCTGGGATCCAGCCCCAAATCACACTCCTGCTCAGTGGGGAGTCTGCTTAAAGATTCTCTCCCTCTCTACCCCTCCCCCACTCTCTCACATGCACACACTCTCTCTAATATAAACAAATCTTTAAAAATAAATAAAATAGAGTGGTGGGGTTACATTATATGTTTAAATAAAAATAAAAATAAAATAAAATCCTCTCATCTATTAAATTGAGATATAAATAGTCCCTCCCGTAAAGTTGTTTTGAAAGTTAAATGAGAATAATGCATGCCAAGTGCTTTACCTAGCACATAGTGAGTGTTTAATAATTATTGGTAGTAATGCATGAAGGTAGTGAGAGTAGTGATAATAGTAATAATCATTACCACCATCACTGGTCTCTTAAGTTAGATTGCATAGCCTTGGAAGGCAGGGACTATGTATTCTATCTGCTTATTCTCTGATGTACCCCTAATTCCCAAAACATTCAGTTGGCTAATTTGATATCTGTTGATTGTGTGTCCATTTCTAATCAATGCTACTCCCTCAAAGATATGAAAAAAAACATCAAAAATATAATTTTTCATTTCTTTTCATTGCTACTATGGAAGCCCTTGGATGATTTTTCTTGGTTTGCATGCATGAGTAATTTGGATGGAAGCTGCTGAAGTAATTGTAATGTAACTAGACTATGAGAAGAATGAGAAGCATCCCAAGCTCCTATGGTATATACAGTTGGGGAAAAAAAAGAAAACTATAAAACTCTGATGAATGAAATCAAAGAACTGGGTACCTGGGTGGCTCATTCAGTGAAGCCTCTGCCTTCAGCTCAGGGCATGATCCTGGGGTCCTGGGATCAAGCCTCGCACTGGGCTCCCTGCTCAATGGGAAGCCTATTTCTCCCTCTCACACTCCCCTTGCTTGTGTTCCCTCTCTTACTCCTCTTGCTTGTGTTCCCTCTCTCACTGTCTCTCTCTGTGTGTCAAATAAATAAATAAAATCTTTAAAACAAAAACAACAAAAAAGATTTCAAAGAACAAAATAAATGGAGAGATATTTCATGTCCATGGATAGGAAGACACAGTACTGCCAAGATATCAGTTCTTCTCAACTTGATTTAATGCAATCCCCATCAAAATCCAAACACGTTATTCTGTGTATATCAACAAACTGATGCTAAAGTTTATATGGAGAAGCAGAAGGCCCAGAATACCCAACACAATATTGAAGAAGAACAAAGCTGGAAGGCTGATGCTACCCAACTTCAAGATTTACTATAAAGCTACAGTGATCAAGCCAGTGTGCTGTTGGTGAAATAATAGACTCCACAGATAGAGTCAACTGATCTTTGGCAGAGGAATAAATGCAATACAATGGAGCAAAGATGGTCTCTTCAACAAATGTGCAAGAACTGGAAATTCACATACCAAAAAAAAATCTAGACCCAGATTTCATACACATCAAAAAAAAAAAATTAACCCAAAATGGATCATAGACCTAAATGTGAAATGCAAAACTATAAAACTCCTAGAAGATAACGTAAGAGAAAACCTAAAGGACCTTGGATATGGTGATGGCTTTAAATATAACACCAAAGTCATGATCCATAAAAGAAATTATTGATAAGCTGGAGTTCATTAAAATTAAAATCTTCTCTTGTGCAAAAGACACTGTAAAGAGACTGAGAATACAAGCCACAGACTGGTAGAAAATATTTGCAAAGTATGCATCTGATAAAGGACTATTATCTAAAATATACAAAGAACTCTTAAAATGCAGTAAGAAAACAACACAATTTAAAAACGTGTCAAAAACTTTGATACCTCGGAAAAGTAAAAATGAAACAAGATGGGATCGGGAGGGAAACAAACCAAAAGAGACTCTTAATGTCATAAAACAAACTGAGGGGGGTGGGGGGAAGAGGGGTTGGGAGAGGGTGGTGGGGTTACATTATATGTTTAAATAA